>PVKP010029400.1:0-29042 GCA_004027715.1 Plecturocebus donacophilus
GAGAGCTCAAGATCCAACGCTCATATAAAGGGTTATAGATACCATCTATCACAGAAAAAGTTTTATACAAGTCAAAGTGCATTAAATCACTTAGCATATTTACTCCACTCTTCCTCTTAAAGCTGAAGGAAATTCAACATGCAGGAGGAAAGCCTACTCAGTGAATCCTCCCTAAAGTGAATACAGATAGGAACAGGCCCCAGAGCGACACCTAAAACTGCCAAGGATTGGGGCCTGGGATGTGCGGGGGACCAGCTGAAGGGCCAGAGAGGCCACGGAGGCAGCGGACAGCTTCCGTGGAAGTGTAGCTGCCTTTGGCAGGCTGTGAGCTTCCCAGTCTTGGAGAGTCTTTCCTGGAACAGGTGAAAAAGGAAATCCTACTCCTAACAAAAGCTACCTCTTACCCATCAAAATTGCAGAACAGAAGAGACTCCTGTTTTGTGTTCCCACCAGGTAAATGGAAATTTGCATTCTAAACAAGGGACAACTGTGTCTGCAAGGAGAAGCCAGATGAGAAAGTCAGTCACTGGAGAAGGGGACCTTTGGAGGGCAGAGAGCCTGAGCTGGGACTAAGGAGATGCTGCCCTGGCTTGGTTCTTCATGGAAATTTCGTTAGGTTAACATCACATATTTGTGTTTTTCTGTAAGGTACATTTTATATACCTATTTTGGCCCTAAGCATGATTCAGAAATATAACTTTCCAACACTGGATCATGGATAATAAATGTAGGAGCTCCAGTTATTCAGTTTATTTAGCCAGTGAAACTTTCATCAAACAATAAACGGTTTCCTTTTAGATTCAATATTGTGGCTTTTCCAGAACCAGCATGTTCCCTTTCCTCAATATCCATAAAACAAGTTTTTGTTGGTTACTACCAGAGTCATGTGCATGCTACAAGTGCTGCAGCCAGCTGGGGGCTGTCTGGGCGCAGACATGGGTATGGTGCCATTTTAAATATTTGGGGTGGGATGAGGGAGAAAGAGTGGCTCCATACGCAAGGCAGACTGCCCCAATGTCTTGACCAAGGCTAGGGGACAGCTGCTGCTTCACTGGATGGAGTAGAGCACATCTTCAGTAAAAGACAGTCATCTGCATCGCCCAGCGGCAGCACAGCACAGAATCAAGACAAAGCACATGAGATCCCATGGCGCTTCAGAGGGAGTGGCGCCAGAGTGCAGGTGAGATGACAAAGGAACAGGAATCTGTTTTAGGAAGAATTTCCTCTGGATGCTCTGATTTTAAGAACATCAGTTAAATGGATTTTATAATACAGAAGACATGTTTATAATAGTGAAGAACTTTAGCTATAAAAAATAGTTTAAAATGGTTTACCAGCAACCTATCCAAAACAAGTACATTCATTAAAAAGGCAATTGAGTGTATTTGGTACTATACTTCGGGTCTTTTCATGTATTTGCTAGTTTTCTTAAGTAAAGTGGAGATACTGTCAAAAAGGTGCATATTCCCCATTCATCCACACCGGCCCTTAAAGATGTATCCTCTAAAGTTCTAGGTGGTTTGAGAGACAAGGTGAAAGAATGTGTTCTTGAGAGGAAGGGACAAAAAGCTTCTAACTCATCTGAATTTTTAAAAGCCACTCGCATGGAGTTGGCTGTTCCTGGAGAAGCAAGTGGGTCTGGCCTGCTGGGCAGCATCTCAAAGGGCCGTCTCTACCTCCTGCATCGCTACATGACCACTCAGGTGTGCCTGCCAGATGCTGATGGCTTCAGCTCTAAGTGCTAACGTGAAGTTAGAGGATTCAGGTGCCGATGGGGTGCTGACTGGAGCTGGGATATTAGCAGCACTGTGGAAATCTGGGTAGTGCCAGAACCCTCCTGTTTGGTGACCAGAATGACAGGATCAGCTACCCGCTGAGGTTCATGTCAGTCTGCAGGGAAGTGGGCCTTAAGTCTTGTAAACAATGTTTAGACGCTTGTACAAAATACTGCAGTTACAGTGATTAAAAACCCACCCAGACTGGTGTGTCAGTGTTCTTTTCACAGAAAAAGTGTCAATCCCCGGAGCTCCATCCTTGGGTAGTCCCCCCTAGGACCATGGTATCCGAGGATTTGAGATAGATGGCCGGATGCTGCCCTTGGGAGTTGGTTTGGACCCAAACCATGACATCTGCATTTGAACAGAAAAGACTTCTGAGATGCAGATCAGGACTTGGTGCCAGGGAAACTGAAGCAGCCCTCCCCGCCCCGAGCCTGTTACTCCTGCTCCCCACGCATCCTGCCTCTGGCTTGGAGCAGAGCAAGATGGTGCCAGTAACCAGCCTGCAGGCCCCGTGCTCAGTACGGGAGGGAAATGAGAGGAAAACACTGAGTTGACAGGGCAAAGTAGTGGAATTGTAGGTAATTTTTCCTATTAGAGCATTTATGCAGACACTTTTGGAATTTTTTTGAGTGCTGAGCCAGACCTGGGGCTCTTGATAAAGTGCTATCAATGAAAATGCTTTGAAAAATATGTGGCCTATTAGTCAAGTACAGCACAAACATTTGGGCACAAAGGATGTCATCATTAAAAAGTGCCTGGATCAAGTTCATCCAAAAGCAGCCAAGCTGACCATGCAGCTGTGCTGGTTACCTACACTTGGGGGTAGGGCTAAGGGGGTCTTCAACTGTTACTGCTGGGATGACTTGACGACATGTTTTGGAAGCTGAAACAGTAGACCACAGAATCCTACCTTATATTCCAGAGTTTCTTTGAGCATGTTCTCTTCCTCTTGGGAAAAGTTCAGCAACACTGACACAGCTTTTATGAGATGAAAAGCCTGAAACAGTAAGTTTTGCTGCCATAGGCCTTGCTAGAGGTGGGGGTGGGGTGGAGTTGGGGGGCTAAATGATTTCTTTGGTTAGCAGGACCAGGTGCTGGTAATGTTCTGGCACTCTGAGGTTTGGCAGCAATGATAGGTTCTTCCTCCCCCTGCATCCTCAGGGGCCTAGCAGGCTTAAGGGAACTTCCCCAGCAGCTACCTCACTCTTCGGCAGGACCCAGGAGCAATGGGCAGATTCCGTTCTGGGTCTCTGGCCTCAGCACCCAGGCCAGGATTTAAAAGTGGAGCCTGCATCTCCTACCAGGAGCCGATTCCTGCACGGCCTCTCCCGCCCGCCGCTCAGTCCGCAGGCCAACGCCAGTGGGAGAAATGACTGAGCACTCACATGGCATCAAGTCAGGACGTATGAGGGAATGAGAGAAATGGGCTGGGCAGGGGTCCCTGCAGGACAGACTGTAGGGTGGGGCCTCAATACCCAAAAGACACCTGGACAGCCCTTTACCTCGGATTCTCGACAGGACATGAATTTTAAAACCACATGTTTAAGGTACTCAAAGTTGATCTCGCGGGCATCCGTCAGGTCAGCGTTATTCGTGACAGAAGGTGCCATGTTTGCCATCTCAGGTCCAGGTTTCTCCCGGACTTCGAAGAGCTCATTGTCGGGTCTGATTTTCTGAAAAACCAATGGGAAGATGCTAGACTGAACCTTCTGAGGCAGGTGGAAAAATCCCACGGGAGATTCACCTGGTCCGGGCCATGATCACCATCACAGGGCAAAAAGGGCCCCACCTGGGAAGGAAGCACCTCGAGGCGGGCTTGAGGAGTGACGTCATTTGGGGAAATTCAGACATTCCCTTATCCATGGCAAGAACACAACGTCCCTGGGGCCTGGAGCTGCTCACATCCCGCATTGAGCCAAGCACTCTGACACACACACACACACACATACACACACACACAGTTCGAGCATAGCCGCGCTGGTGCTGGCGTGGCAGGCAACCCCACTTTCAGATGAGGATGCAGGCTCAGAGAAGGCAGGCACAGGGCCGCAGCCACGGAGCTGCTTTAGAGGTGCGAGGCTGGCAGGCCATCCCACCAGCTAACATTGGACTGCCCAGCGACCCCTTGCAATCAATCAATTAGCGGGTGGAGGAAGCATTGTCAGGCAGCGAGGGACCTCAGAAGGACCAGAGAGCCCGGCTGGGCACAAGCAGCAGAGGGAGGAGGCCTGGGAAACGGGGCCAGCTCCTGGGCAGGCACTCACCAGCTCCTTCTGTAGAGTCTTTCGGAGCTCCAGCATCCGTTGCTGCATCTGCTTTATGGTCTGCGACAAGCCCCACCCCACAGAAAGCCAATTGTTAGATGCACGTTTCACCAAAGGAAATAGACCCAAACATCCCACGGGATCCCCTGTACACCTGTGAGGAGCCTCTGCCCTAATAAGTCCTCCTGAGGATGCTTAGCTGTTGCACACAGGTGCATACAACTGTGGGCTGTCATCCCTCCTGGCCACTGCGTTCACACACTTGAGTCTCCAGGTCCCACAGGGGCCACCGAGTGGCCATAGATCCTCTGTGCAGACATGAGTACCCCAGTGCTGGCCACCCCTTCCCGGGGGCTTGGTCCTCCACACACTGCCCCTGGGAAGGGGTGGCCAGCACTGGGGTACTCATGTCTGCACAGAGGGACAGTGGCCAGAGCACGAAATGGCTCTGATCATAGATTTGCCCTCAGAATTCAATTTTTTTTTTTTTTTGAGACACAGTCTCACTCTGTTGCCCAGGCTGGAGTGCAATGGCACAATCTCAGCTCACTGCAACCTCTGCCTCCCGGGTTGAAGCGATTCTCCTGCCTCAGCCTCCTGTGTAGCTGGGATTACAGGTGCCCACCACCGTGCCCAGCTAATTTTTGTATTTTTAGTAGAGACAGGGTTTCACCATGTTGGCCAGGATGGTCTCAAACTCCTGCCCTCATGATCTACCCACCTCAGCCTCCCAAAGTGCTGGGATTACAGGCGTGAGCCACTGAGCCCAGTTCAGAATTCAATTTTTATGCTGTGAACCCCAAGTAGGATACTTAGGCGAGGACTTACCATTCTTATCACCACTGCTCTCCTGAAATACATTAATAATCTGCAATGCTTATTTTGAAGAGCCTAAATAGATCATGGTTTTTCTGCACAACTCACTGAGTTTTAGATACATAATGTAGAAAATAGTTTATTTTCTTTGTGTTTTTTTTGAGACAGAGTCTTGCTCTGTTGTCCAGGCTGGGGTGCAGTGATACGATCTTGGCTCACTGCAACCTCCACCTCCCAGGTTAAAGTGATGCTCCTGCCTCAGCCTCCCAAGCAGCTGAGATTACAGGCGTGCACCACCATGCCTGGCTAATTTTTTGTATTTTTGGTAGAGATGGGGTTTCATCATGTTGGCAGGCTGGTCTCAAACTCCTGACCTCAGTGATCTACCTGCCTCGGCCTCCCACAGTGCTGGGATTACAGCTGTTAGCCACTTTTTTTTTCTTTTTTTTTTTTTTTTTGAGACAGAGTCTCGCTCTGTAGAGATGGGGTTTCACCTTGTTGGTCAGGCTGGTCTTGAACTCCTGACCTCAGGTGATCCACCTGCCTCAGCCTCCCAAATTGCTGGGATTATAGGCATGAGCCACCGTGCCTGGCCTTTTTTTTTCCCCTCTTTAAGAGACAGCATCTCACTTTGTTGCCCAGGCTGGATTCAATCTTTGAACTCCTGGGCTCAAGCAATTCTCCCACTTCAACCTCCCGAGGAGCTTGGACTACAGCTGTGCACCACCACACCTGGCTAATTCTTTTATATTTAATTAGTATTATGAGCCTTACATTTAATTTATTATACATTCCATACATTCCATTATTCACTAGACATGCTGAACCCTATTTTCCCAACTAAAAACTTTATAATATAGGAACATTTTTTTTTTTGAGATGGAGTCTCACTTCGTAGCCCAGGCTGGAGTGCAGTGGCACGATCTCGGCTCTCTGCAACCTCTGCCTCCTGGGTTCAAGTGATTCTTGTTCCTCAGCCTCCTGGGTAGCTGGGATTACAGGCATGTGCCACCACACCCGGCTAATGTTTGGTATTTTTTAGTAGAGATGGGATTTCACCATGTTGGCCAGACTGGTCTAGAACTCCTGTCCTTAGGTGATCCACCCGCCTTGGCCTCCCAAAGTGGTGAGATTACAGGCGTGAGCCACTGCAACTGGTTTTAAATAAAAATGTATTCAAAGTCTCACAATGGTAATATATCAAAATGCATTCTTCCATGTACCTCCAGTCCACATCCCCATCCTTGTGCTGCGTGGCTGGAATTGTAAATACGTTTTTCACGTATCAGAGTCATCACTGCCTCCTCCAGCTTTCCTAATTGTAACATCTAATGTGACAGGAACCCTCAGGGATGCCCCTATCTGTGTGGCTTCCACTTTAAAACCAAGTGGGATAAGCTTTGTTTCCCCAAGCAAGGAATCCCCACTGTTGCTCTTGGGGATGAAATGACTGACTCAGAGGACCACAAAAGTGCTCTAACTTCTCTCCTGTGAGGCATTTTAAGTGACCTCCCACACACCCAATTTTGTGAAATGGCACCTTGTGGCTTTGATTTCTATTCTCTTGACTGACCATGAGGCTGGGCACTGCCCCAAAAGTACATTTGCTACTTTATGTTATTGGCTTCCTGGGTTTTTTTTCACCCAGTAATTCATCTAATAATTAGTGAGTCCCTACACTGTTCTAGGGCCTGGAGAAACGGCAATAAAAAAGACAAAAGTTCACACTCAGGAGGGAAAAGATTAATAAACAGGCTGGGTGCAGTGGCTCATGCCTGTAATCCCAGCACTTTGGGAGCCGAGGCGGGCAGATCACGAAGTCAGGAGTTCAAGACCAGCCTGGCCAACATGGCAAAACCCCGTCTTTACTACAAATTCAAAAAAATTAGCTGGGCGTGGTGGTGGACACCTGTAACCCCAGCTACTTGGGATTACAGGGCTAAGGCAAGAGAATTGCTTGAACCTGGGAGCTGGAGGTTTCAGTGAGCCAAGATTGCACCATTGCACTCTAGTGTGGGCAACAGAGCAGGACTCCGTCTCAACAACAACACACACAAAAAAATAAACAAATGAAATCTGCAGTGTATCAGAGGGTATTAAGAGGCACAGAGAAAAGGCAGCACGGTGAGGGGTGGGGTGCTGGTGGTGAGGCTGGTCAGGGTGGCATAAAGGAAGTGAGGGGACCAGGGGAAGGCACTTCCAGATGGAAGGCTCAGCAAGTGCCAAGGCCCTGAGCTGGGAGAGTGCTTGATGGGAGGCGAGGACCCTGGGGCTGAGGGGAGTGGTGAGGACAGGAGGGCTCAGCTGGCAGCGGTGATCAGGGCCACACCACCTAGGGCTCAGCGGGCCTCTGCGAGGACTCTGGCTTTCATCAAGAGATACAGAAGTCATGAGAAGTCTAAGACAGGAGTGACAGGGAAACCAGCTGGAAGTCTGATACATCTTCCAGAGAAGAGACAATGGTAACCTGCAGCAGGTGCCAGCAATGTGAAGTAGTGGACTCTGGGAAATGTGTGAAGGGGGTGCTGAAGGAATCTGCTAATGGCCTGGATACCGGCAGAGAAAGAACCAAGTCAGAGAGGACAACTCCCAAGGCTTTTGCCACCTCCTGAGATGGGAAAGGTGGCCAAGGCAGCCAGGGAGCACAGTGAAGCCGAAGTGTGTTTTCGGATGTTTTGAGTTGCAGACACCTTAGAACTCACATGGAGGCAGGTTCATGAGGCTAGCGTCCAGGGAGCCGTCCGGGCTGCAGGCAGGGACGGGGGAGCCAGCTGCACAGAGCATGAGTGAGATGGCAGAGGAGGGTAAGCAGTGCAGAGAAGAGGCATGAGGGCTGCCCTTGCACATGGTGGGTAGCAGTGGGAGGGAGACTGGCCAGTCAGAGGAGGCGGAGAAGGAGCAGGCCATGGATGGGAGCTTCAGGAGGAGGAAGAGACAGTCCAAGGCTGCAGACAGGCCAAGCAGAGGAAAATTAGGAACTGCCTTCTGGATTTAGCAATGAGGATATCACTGATGAGCTTGACAAGAGCGTTTTTCTGTGGAGTGCTGGGGGAAAGGCTGAGATGAGGAGTGGGAATGAAGATGGCAGATGTAGAAAGTTTCAAGTCAGCTCGGGAGGAGAGCAGAGCCATGGCGGCAGGGCAAGGGGATGTAAGCCAAGGGCTTTCATCAGGCGCCTGTACGACGGTGCACTTCTCAGTGGATGGGACGACTCCAAGAAAAAATGATGACCTAGGCAAGAAGCAGGAAGTGGCTGGCGTAGTACATGGGGAGGGGGGGAACGGGATATCAGGAGAGGCTGTGGCGTGTCCCTCTCAGAGAAGCAGGAGGTGGGAGTGCCAGGGCAGGTGAGGCAAGGTTGAGGTGAAGAGAGAAGAGAAGGTAGACATGAAGCTGGGGTGAGAGGTAGAGGGGTGTGAAGGCCCCCAGGATGAGGCGGGGTGGTGGGGAACACTGGGCTGCCTGCAGGACCACAGTCCTGAGCTTCGAGGGGACCTGAGTGCCCAGGTGATGCCACTCTCCAGCCAGGTCTGGCTCTATGACTGCAGGGAAGAGTTGGGCTTAGCCCACATTTAACCAGAGCTTGGCTCGGACAGTCTGAGGAAAGGGAGAGAGGCCAGAGGACCGCAGGTGTCGGGAAGGCAGTGGTCCCATGACAGACAAGGTCTCAAAGCTGAGCAAGGAGGCAGGAAGGCAGCACGGCTGGTAAGGCCAGAGGCTCAAGGGAGGGAGGTCCTAGAGGCACATGGGAAATTCACAAACAGGCAAAGTGAAACTGTGGGGCTGAGCAATGTGAGCTAAGGTGGTGACACTAGAGAAAAAAGCAAGGCAGTCATTGCCAGAAGGGCTGGGATCAGAGTGACTGACAGGGTTGTGAGGGGCCCAGAGGGATAGGTTTCTGGGATGCTGGCAATGTCCTGATTCGCATGGGGGTGGTTACATGGGTTTGCTTTCTGTTAATTCATTGAGGCCCACATTGGTTTGTATACTTTTCTATGTGTGTTTTATATTTCACAGGAAAAGATTAAATGAAAGAGAGAGAGGAAAGAGAGATAATGAACACTTTTCCCCTTTATAAAAGGGGAAACACACACACACACACACACACACACACACACACACACACACACACACACACACACACACACACACACACACAAAATTTAGGGGCAGAATTTCAGGCCAGAGCAATAGCTGGCTGGCATATGAAGCTTCACAGGACACTTGAAGAACCAGGATTAAATGAGAGCCTGCATTTATAGGTGGAAAGGCTGGAGGGTGAGGGGTGAGGACCATGACATTTATCGAGCCTCTACCAAACACCAGAAAGTTTATACAGTTTGCAGGACAGTTAACAAATACCTTCATTTTATACCCACCTCTTCCCACCCAAACAAACCCTTAAAGGCAGATATCAGTGCTGTCCTGCCACAGCTGTAGAAAGGAAGTACAGAGGAAAGGGGACTGTCACTATGGCCTGGCTGGGGACCACAGAGCTGGCAGGGAACACACAGGCTTGCAGCTGCCCAAGCCGGACACTCTGCCAGTTCTCCGGGGGTATGGAGAAGAGGACAGTGCATGACGGAGGGAAGAGCAGGAGGAAGGCCTTTAGGTGAGGGGGATCATGGCTTCCAGGAGGTTCAGGGGGCACCACAAAACCCTCCAAGGATGGCCTGGGTCATTTTAGGCATGAGGGCAGGGACTGGGTGGAGACAGAAACAGACATGCAAAGGGAATCCCCACCTTATTTTTCTCCAGAAGTTGCTGCTCCAAGTCCTGTTTTTCCTTCTGTAGCTGCACAAGATCCATGGCCCCAACCTCACCATTTGGTGTTCTTCCTGCAGTAGGAAGCTGGAACACAGGGTCCTGCATGGCCCTTGAGGTGACCTACAAGGTAGTGGCAGCCAGTTGAGAGCCAGGACAGGTAAGGTCAAGCTGAGCCACAGGTGTACAGGGAAGGGGAGCCAGACTCATCCCTCAGGTGTGGTCTGGTGTGCTCCAATAGGCAACCGGCCACGAAGCAAATTCCTGGAGAAGATCCAATGCCCAATGCCCAGAACTATCACACAACTAGTCTTTGCTGGGATGAAGGGGCTTGCTCTCCACCTGCCTACTGACAAGGGTGCCATCTATGACAGGCTCTTCAGGCCTCATGGCCTCCTAGGCATATGAGTGCCTCCTTCAAAGAAAGGCCCCTACATGCAGGGCAGCGTCCTGTCCACCATGTCTCCTAGTGCTGCCTCCTCAGGGGACGCTCTAGGCACCTGCCCTGTATCTTGCTGTAGCACCCATGCAGGTGCAGCTGGCACTTACCTGCAGCTCGCTGACTGAGAGCACTTCTGCCTGCGATGGGGCCCGCAGCCTCAGCAGGTCCTCCGGCTCTGTGACGGCTGCAGCCTCCTCCGCCCTCAGGGTCCTCAGGGCCTCCAGCTCGGCCTGCAGCTGGTGCGTCTGCAGCAGGGCAGAGCTGTGACCTAGGTCGGGGAGGAGGTGGGGGGCGCATGTGAGCCCAGTGACTCCACGCTGCTTGGTGGCAAGGTCCTCACAGGGCAGGATGCTGGGCCTGAAAAGGAGAATAGGCTCGGCCAGGGACAGACTCCTCACCTCGCTCCAGCTGCAGAATCTCCTGCTCTTTCTGGAGAAGCGCTTCCATTTTTTCCTGCAGATTCTGTTCCTTCTCCTCTAGTATGGCTGTCAGGTTAGCTGCCTTGGAGACAAAAATCAACGAGAGAAGGTTGCCAGCAATGACCCTATCTCCCCACAGAAATCTCTACTTTCCCTCTATTCGGGGTCCACCATGAATCCCTCCCTGACATCCACAACCCAGGGCAAACCCACAGCTAAGCTCTGTTCCTATGTACGTGTACAAATCCATTCTCCCTGGCAGGGGCCCTGCACAGGGGCAGTTACCTCCCACTGTCCCCCTGGTCAACAGTGGGTCAACCAGGGACGTGGCCGTTCTGCCCAGCCCAACAAACTGGCATAACTTCCGCTTTCTGAGCACCTGCAGCATGCCCAGCACTAGTCTGCATCTGACGTATGTTACTTCATTATATGATAGTTTCCCAGAGGCGTAAGCAGAAGGACTAGAGTCCTCATCAGAGGAGGCTCAGCTTTGTTAAGGACTTACCAAAGGCCTAGAGCCACTTAGCTAGAAGCTCTGGGGTCAGACTTGAAGTCTACCTTCAAGGGGGGCTTTCCCATACTTCCTGCAAAAACTCAACCCCACCTTATGTAGCCTCTGGGGCAGGTGGGCAGTGATGGGTCACCTCACAGAATTAGAGCCCAGCAGGCCCCTGGGCATGGACTAATTTCCAAGTAACGTTTATAACTAAAAACTGACCATGAAACATCAGAAAAGGGCATCCTACGGGGTGAGGGTTTCTTTATAACATTTGTCTTGCAGCTTCCAAGAGAGCACAGGGGCCCAAGTGGCTGACTGCTTTCCCTGAACCCTGTGTCTGCAACCCCTACCCTGGAGAGACAGGGCCTCTCCGACAGTCCCACAGCAGGAAGGGGCCTGCTGCTTGTGAGATGGCAGGGGGACATTTCAGTGTGAAATAGGGCGCACCTGCTGCTGGAGCTCTTCCCTTTGCTTCCGCACCTCCTCCAGGGCTTGAGCCATTGCCACACTAACAATTTCTCTTTGACTCCATTCTTCCTACAATGCAGAAAACCGCCGAGCCCCAAAACTTAGTTCACAGTTTTTTTTAGCTGTACACCATGCAAGAAGCCCAGCAGACAGGGCACGGCTTTGCAGAGCCAGACCAACATTCTTCCCACTTCCCCAGGCTCCCAGCCTGGCCCCTCCCTGCCATGCCTTCAGTGTCCCTTTCGGAACTGTCCTGGCAGGCAACCCACCGACTTCTCTGGAAATGGAACACCACTGAGGATCGACTGTCCAGAGCACCCCTACCAGGACCCACACCAAGGCTAAGGGCCTATTCTTTAAGAGCTGGTCTAAGGACAGTACCAAGAACAAAAAGTCAGACTCACAGGCCACATGGCTGGAGTAGGGGACTGGAACAATTGGTTACGGAAAGAATAAGAAGCAATGACTGGGCACAGCGGCTCCCACCATTAATCCCAGCACTTCAGGAGGCTGAGGCGGGAGGATCGCTTGAACCCAGGAGTTTGAGACCATCTGGGCAACACAGCGAGGACCTGTCTCTATATATAATAAGAAAAATTGGCCGAGCATGGTGGCACATGCCTGTAGTCCAGCTACTCAGGAGGCTGAGGTGAGAGGATTGCTTGACTCCGGGAGGTCAAGGCTGCAGGAAAATGGATTCCTTCAAACGTCAGCTAGTGAGGGGCTAGGCTGGCAGACACAACTGAGTCTGTGTGGCTCCAAAGCCTGTGCTAGTGCCTCAGAGCCACATAAGATCCAGCACTGTGAGAGGCAGGCTTGACAGTGCCTGCTCAGGTTCACTGTGGCACAAAGCAGGGCTTGTAGCTCGCAGGAATCACCAGGCCACCCATGCACAGCATCCTCTGCCCCTGGGGATGCTTCTCCAGGATGGGCTTAGGGAACGGCTGCCATGAAGAACACAGATAAAAACAATTCTAAATATATGTCCACCTAATAGCAGCACTTCAAAATACATGAAGCAAAGACAAATAGAACTAAAGGAAGAGAGACAAATCCACCATCCTAGTGCAAGATTGACCATACCCTTCTCAGTAACCGAAGGAACAGGTAGACTGTTAAACTAAATATGGCCTTGATCCATCTCACCTAGAGTTTAGCAATTTTATTCACCTTCAAATTAACCACCTCAGTCATCAGCAGTCCTTGCTATTATGAGAGGGTCCCATTCATTTTCTTTTTCCCTCTCCCTCTTTCTTTCTCTCTCTCTCTCTCTCTCTGTCTCTGTCTCTCTCTCTCTCTTTTTGAGACAGTTTCACTTTTGTTGCCCAGGCTGGAGTGCAATGACGCGATCTTGGCTCAGATCTTGGCTCAGTGGTTACACTGACTCCCAGTTTCAAGTGATTTGCCTGCCTCAGCCTCCCAACTAGCTGTGATTACAGGCATGTGCCACTACGCCTAATTTTTATGTTTTTAATAGAGACGGGGTTTCACCATGTTGGCGAGGCAGGTCCTGAACTCCCAACCTCAGGTGGTTCACCTGCCTTGGCCTCCCAAAGTGCTGGGATTACAGGCGTGAGTCACCGTGCCTGGCCCATTTTCTTTTTTTTTTTCCCCTAGACGGAGTCTCGCTCTGTTACCCAGACTGGAGTGCAGTGGTGTGATCTTGGCTCAATGCAACCTCCACCTCCCGGGTTCAAGCAATTCTCCTCCCTCAGCCTCCTCATTTGCTGGGATTACAGGCGTCCACCACTACACCCAGTTAATTTTTTGTATTTTTAGTAGAAATTGGGTTTTACCATATTGGCCAGGACGGTCTCAAACTGCTTGACCTTGTGATCCGCCCACCTCGGCCTCCCAAAGTGCTGGAATTACAGGCATGAGCCACTGCGCCTGGCTCCCATTTTATTTTCTATTTCATTAATTTGTATGCTTATATTTATAATTTCTTCCTTGAGTTTGATATGTGCTTTTTCTGACTTTTTGAGATGCATACGTGGCTCAATTTTCAGGCTTTCTTCCTGAGAGATGCTATTGACACTGAAATTTCCTTCTATGCGTTGCTTTAGTTATACCCAGCCAATTTTGATCAATAGTATTTATACGAAATCACTTATTTAAAATATATGTATATTTTTTGAGACAGAGTTTTTCTCTTTTCACCCAGGTTGGAGTGCAATGGCACAATCTTGGCTCACTGCAACCTCTGGCTCTCAGATTCAAGCAATTCTCCTGCCTCAGCCTCCCAAATAGCTGGGATTACAGGTGCCTGCCACCACACCTAGCTAATTTTATATTTTTGGTAGAGATGGGTTTCACCATGTTGGCCAGGCTGGTCTCGAACTCCCGACCTCAGGTGATCCACTTGCCTCAGCCTCCCAAAGTGCTGAGATTACAGGGGTGAGCCACCATGCCCAGCTTTATTTCAAAATATTTTATTTTTATTTATTTATTTTTGGAGACGGAGTTTCACTCTGACACCAGGCTGGAGTGCAGTGGCACAATCTCAGCTCACTGCAACCTCCACCTTCAGGTTCAAGTGATTCTTCTGCCTCAGCCTCCTGAGTAGCTGGGACTACAAGCACGCACCACCACGCCCAGCTAATTTTTTTAATTTCTTTAGTTGAGACGGGGTTTCACCATGTTGCTCAGTATGGTCTTGATCTCTTGACCTTGTGATCTGCCTGCCTCGGCCTCCCAAAGTACTGGGATTACAGGCGTGAGCCACCACACCCGGCCTTATTTTATTTTTCGAGACAGAGTTTTGCTCTTGTTGCCCAGGCTGGAGTACAATGGCGTGACATCAGCTCACCCGGGTTCAAGTGACTCTCCTGTCTCAGCCTCCTGAGTAGCTGGGATTACAGGCATGCACCACCATGCCCAGCTAATTTTGTGTTTTTAGTAGAGATGGAGTTTATCCATGTTGGTCAGGCTGGTTTCAAACTCCCGACCTCAAGTGATCTGCCCGCCTCAGCCTCCCAAAGTGCTGGTATTACAGATGTGAGCCACTGTGCCCAGCCTATTTAAAAATATTTTTAAATTTCCACTGATTTTTTAATTTGACCTATTGGTTATTTGAAAGTATTTCTTAATTGTAAACATATAAGAGTTTTTTATGTTTTTACATATAAATTTTTTTGTTTTTCGAGATGGGTTCTTGCTCTATCACCCAGGATGGAGTCCAATGCTGTGATGATAGCTCACTGCAGCCTCAACCTGCTGGGCTCAAGAGATCCTCCTGCCTCAGTCTCCTGAGTAGCTGGGACTACAGGTGTATGCTTTGATGAACTGTGATGAAACCATCACCATAATAAAAATAGTAAAAATACCCATCCCCCAGAAAGCTTCCTCATGTCCTTCTGTAATTTATTGTACTAATTTCAGTTATTCTATTTTTCAGATCTAAAACTCTATTTGATTGCTTTTTTAAAACTGCTATCTTTTATTGTAACTATAATAAAATAAAACTATTCCACATCTTGCCGTAATTTTTTTATATATATATTTTTTATTGCATTTTAGGTTTTGGGGTACATGTGAAGAACATGCAAGATTGTTGCATAGGTACACACATGGCAGTGTGATTTGCTACCTTCCTCCCCATCACCTATATCTGGCAGTTGCTGTAATTTTTAATTTTGTCTTTTATCTCCTTAAACATAGTAAGCATATAATACCTAAGCTCTTGTGTTTCTTTTGTTTGTGTTGTTTTATATTTTTGTTTACCTATCTTTGATTTTGTTTGCTTTTTCTAGTCACCCAGGAGCACTAATAATCTGGGATCACTTTAATCCAAAATTAGCTAATAGGCTTTTTCTGGGCCACCCCACCCTTCAGTTAGTGCAATCAAAGCTGGGGGCAGGGTGTGGATGGGGTGCTGGTTACCTCCTGGTCAACCTTACTTCTAGTGTGCAGTCCTGTGGTGTGCCTAACCAAAGCTTTCGGGATCTCCCAGGCTGGATCCAAGGTTTAATTAAAACTAAGTCCAATTTTTATTCCCCTAACTCTGAGAAACTATGAAAAATTAAGATAAACCTCCAGCCTCTTCAGGATCAGCAGATACGACCAGGACAAAAGCTGCTTTGCATGCTGAACTCCCATCCCTGGGCAGGGTAGGTCATTCACCTCACTGTCTCGTAGGCTCTTCCAAGCAGATGTTCTCTCATTTTGGCTAGTTTTTCTGGCAGTCCTCAGTGGGTGAGCTGGTCTGAATTACTCAGTCTAACTTTAATGCAAGTGGAAGCATCTCTCCAGTCTCATTTTAACCTGCTCTGGTCAACCATGTACCCCCACAATCCTACAGTGACTATTCTTCCCAGCGCTGCTGATAAACTCAGTCTTGACAAATAGAATGGTCGGCTCTTTGTCTTCTTTCTTGACCAGCTGGCAGCATATGACAGAGTTCACTACTCAGTCCTCCTTGTAACGCTTTCTGCCCTGAACTTCCAGAGCCCCCCATGCTCCTGCTTTTACCGCTCCTTTGGCGTCTTCTCTGTTGGCCCCTCCTTTTGTTCTGAGCCTCTGCCTGCTGGTGTGGCCCTTGCCTTTGCT
This sequence comes from Plecturocebus donacophilus, assembly GCA_004027715.1. Classification (NCBI taxonomy): domain Eukaryota; kingdom Metazoa; phylum Chordata; class Mammalia; order Primates; family Pitheciidae; genus Plecturocebus; species Plecturocebus donacophilus. Next base: position 16,002 of record PVKP010029400.1, read on the forward strand.
TTTAACCCTCTTCTCTATCTGCACTCACTGATAGGCATTTGGCTGTAATTGTGCCTATGAGCTATGCTGATTGATAGTTTCCTAATTTAAAGGTTGTTTGTTGTTGTTTTTTTGTTTTTGTTTTTTTTTTTTTTTTTTTTGAGATAGGTTCTTACTCTGCCATCCAGGCTGGAGTGTAGTGGTGTGATCCTGGCTCACTGCAACCTCCGCCTCCTGGACTCCCAAGCAGCTGGGATATAGGCACACAATCTTCCTAATTTATAGATCTACTCAGAATCTGCTTCGATTTCCAGACTTGTCAGCCTACAGACTACCAGATATGCCTGTTGGGTGGGCCTCTGAAGCTCAACATGTCCAAAATGGAATCCACTCTTGACATATCTTCCTGGACCTCCATCTCAGTGAATGGTACATACCCTATTCATTCAGTTACCCCAGTGATTCTCTGCCAGCAGTGCTTCTGCCCCCACGAGACATTTGGCAATGTCTGGAGACACTGTGGTTGTCCTAAGTGGGGCTGCTACTGACATCTAGTGGGTGGATGCTCCTAAGCAGCTTACCATGAATATTTGCAGCAAATACAACAGAGAACCTCCACAACAGAGAACCATCCACAACGCAGAACCATCCACAACAGAGAACATCCACAACACAGAACCATCCACAACACAGAACCTCCACAACACAGAATCAACCACAACTCAGAACCATCCACAACACATAACGATCCACAACAGAGAACACCCACAACACAGAACCAACCACAACACAGAACCATCCACAACTCAGAACCATCCACAACATAGAACCATCCACTACAGAGAACCATCCGGCCTCAAATGTCAGTAGCGCTGAGATAGAGAAACTCTTGAGTTATACAAACCAAACCTAGATGTCATCTACAATTCTTTTTTTTCTCTCATTCCTAAGTCCTAAAAGCTCCATCTCAAGTAGGTCATGGTGGTTCACGCCTGTAATCCCAGCACTTTGGGAGGTTGAGGCAGGTGGATCACTTGAGGTCAGGAGTTTGAGACCAGCCTGGCCAATATGGTAAAACCCTGTCTCTACCAAAAATACAAAAATTAGCCAGGCAAGGTGGCACATGCCTGTAGTCCCAGCTACTCGAGAGGTGAAGCAGGAGAACTGCTTGAACCCAGGAGGTCGAGGTTACAGTGAGCTGAGATCGCTCCACTACACTCTAGCTTGGGTGACAAAGCAAGATTCTGTCTCAAAAACAAAAAACAGACAAGAAAAAACTCCATCTCTAAAATAAATCCTGATCTGAATCCTTCTTCCCAAGTCCACCACTAACGTGCTAGTCACTCCTGGCCTAGATTCCTAAAAAGTCTCCTAAATAGTCTTCCTGCTTCTGCTCATGCCTCCCTTACTAAACATTCTTCACAGGCAGCCTGAGAAATCCTTTCTATTTATTTATTTTTTTTTTCATTTTTTTTTAAAGATGGGGTTTCACCATGTTGGTCAGGCTGGTCTTGAACTCCTGACCTCAGGTGATCTGCCCGCCTTGACCTCCAAAGTGCTTGGATTACAGGCATGAGCTACCACACCCAGCCGAGAAATCCTTTTAAAAGAAAACTTCTCATATCACTTATCTGCTTAAGACCTGCCATGGCTGCCTAGGAGCGGTGGCTCACCCCTGTAATCCTAGCACCTGGGGAGGCCAAGGGAAGTGGATCTCTTGAGCCCAGGATTTCAAAACCAGCCTGGTTAACATAGCAAGACCCTGTCTCTACAAAAGAAAAATTAATAAATTAATAGGGTGTGGTGGTACACACCTGTAGTCCCAGCTATTCAGGAGGCTGAGGTGGGAGGGATTGCTTGAGCCTGAGAGGTTGAGGCTGCAGCGAGCTGTGATCACACCACTGCATTCCAGCCTGGGCAACAGAGCAAGACCTTGTCTCAAAAAAACAAACAAACAAAAGACCTGCCAGGGCTTCCCATGATTCTTTCAAATGCCTATGTCCCTCCTTACCACCAGCCATGTTCTCCCCCAGCCACTAGCTGTAGCCACACTGACCTCTGTGCTATTCTTTGAACAGACCAGATTTTTTCCTGCCTCAGAGCCTTTATGTTTGCTATTTCTTCTGTCTGGAATATTCCTCCTCAAATACCCACATTGCAGGCCCTTCTGCCAGCTCAAAGCCTTCCCTAACTCCACATAGAAAAGAGTCCTCTCCTCCCACACCTCCCCAAGGGCTGTCCTTGCCCTGCTCTATTTTCTTTTCTTTCTTTCTCTCTTTTTTTTTTTTGAGACAAAGTCTTGCTCTGTTGCCAGGCTGCAGTGCAGTGGTGCAATCTCAGCTCACTGCAGCCTCCACCTCCCGCATTCAAGCAATTCTCCTGCCTCAGCCTCCCAAGTAGCTGGGATTACAGAAATGCATCACCACACCCAGCTAACTGTTGTATTTTTAGTAGAGATGGGCTTTTACCATGTTGGCTAGGCTGGTCTCGAACTCCTGACCTCAGGTGATCCACCCACCTTGGCCTCTCAAAGTACTAGGATTACAGGTGTGGGCCACCACACCTAGCTCGTTGCTATTTAATACATCCCAGCACCTACAATGATGCCTGGCACTTACAGATACTTAAATGTTTGTTGAAGGAATGCATAAAAAAACATCTGACTCCCAAGTCCATGCTTCTCACGATGCAATGCTATTGCATTAGTATCTGTGTCATTCATCAGATCTGATTACTGGAAGCTTACTAGGTGCAGGCATTCAGCTATGGATGCTCTCAAAGATTGCTGCCAAAGGATCCATAAAATCTTTGAGTCATGACCAAGCCGGGAAAGTACTACAACGTCCCTGCATCCAAGGTGCTTTGAAAGGGGCCAGGGGAATCTGGGGGCATATAAGTAAGTGACAGAATCTTTCCTCCTCTTTATCCAGTTATGTTTAGGGAATAAAACAGGCATCATCTGATTAAAGCTCCAAATTTGCAGAAGAGAAAGTATAACAATCCAGCAGATTGTTTCTTCATTTCTGTACATGGTTCCTGATATAAATAAATAAAACAAAGGTCCTTATCATCTTTTTTTTTTTTTTTCCGAGATGGAATCTTGCACTGTCATTCAGACTGGAGTGCAATGATGCAATCTCGGCTCACTGCAACCTCCACCTCCTGGGTTCACATGATTCTCCTGCCTCAGCCTCCCAAGTAGCTGGGATTACAGGCACACACCACCACACTCAGCTAATTTTTCGTATTTTAATTTAATTTAATTTATTACTATTTTGTTTTTTGTTTTTTCTTTCTTTTTTTTTTTGTTTTTTTGTATTTTTAATTGAGATGGGGTTTCACTATGTTGGCCAGACTGGTCTTGAACTCCTGACTTTGTGATCCACCTGCCTCGGCCTCCCAAAGTGCTGGAATTACAGGCGTAAGCCACCGCACCTTTTATCATCTTTTAAGTTCTCATTTATAGGTCTCCCTGGCAGTATCAGCCAGAGCAGTGTTTTGACAGCATGTCTTTCAAGCAGCTGTTGATGCCAGAGGAAGGGCTGGCCTCTGTGTCAGGTGGAAAGGATCCGCTGGTCCACCTCCTAGGTGGTAGGATAAAGTCAGACTAGCAGTACCTCTAACCAACTATGCAACTTTCACAAATGGTTTACCCTTGGAACCTCAACGACATTAACTGCCAAATAAGCATAATTCTTTTTACTGTCCTGGATCCCTGAGAGAACTTAATGAAGTGGCAATTTCTGGCAGATGCCTAACAGAACTATCGAACAAATGCTAATTCTACTCCTCCCATACTGTAAGTATGAGAAGTGGGGCACTCCAAATACACATGTAAAAACATGAACACGTTTGTGAAACTCTGATTCAGTTAGATAAATACCTTCAGCTTCTTTAGTTCAAATTGGTGATGTTGTAAAGAACGTTCACATTCATTCCTGCTTTCTTTAAGGGCTGCATTTTCTTGCTCCAGTTGTCTCTGCCAATTTAGAAGAACATATATAAAAACAAAACTCTTCACTACCATATTTCCCTGGGGCACAGGGAGCATGGATCAGGAAGAAAAAGGTATAGCGAGCAACAACATACCTTTAAAAATCTAATAGGAAGAAGGAAAGGGGACTGGTCAGAAAGTAGGAAGTCCCTATGGGGCCCAAGGAAAAAGAAAACTCTGTTTTGAGTTTTGTAAAAAGCAGTCTTTTTACATGTAGTCTTATGAGGAGGTTGTCTCTGGAAAGATAAGAACTGCTCTCAGTGCAGTGGCTCATGCCTGTAATCCCAGGACTTTGGGAAGCTGAGGTGGCAGATCCCTTGAGCCTAGGCATTTGAGACCAGCCTGAGCAACATAGGGAGACCTTGTCTTTCCAAAAAATAAAAAAATTAGTGGGCTGTGGTGGTGCACGCCTGTAGTCCCAGCTACTCTGGAGGCTGAGGTAGGAGGATCACTGGAGTCTGAGAGACTGGAGTTGCAGTCAGCTGTGATCATGCACTGTACTCCAGCCTAGGTGACAGAATGAGACCCTGTCTCAAAGAAAAAAAAAAGCACTGCCCTCTGAAGTGGTTCCCTCATGCAGACGGGGTTCTGCTGACTTTGCTGTGCAGGACCCTGACGCTCCTGGGCCCACCCTCTCTCAGCTCTTTACTCACCATCCCTTGCTCTGCGGTGGTCTGGTCAGCTGCCCGTGCTCTCTCCAGGGCCACAATCTGGGCTTCTAGGGCCTGAGTGCGCTCTGAGAACTGCTGCTCCAGAGCAAGGGCCTGCTGCTGCACACGGCTGCTCTCCTGGCTGGCAGCAGCCTGTGGGGAGACCAGAGGATGGTCTGTCATGGTGACGCTGGTTTCCAGTGGGGGACCTCAGTGTGGACCTTGGTGAAAAGATGGGTATCCAACAGAAACAACCCTCTCCTGACCCCCTCCTCCCTAGCGTTGCTGAGCTCCCCACTGCAGGCTCTGCTTGCTGCTCCTGGACCCTGGCCTGTCGCAAGAGATGGAGTCTTAATGTCTTCACTCCATCCTCGAGGTGTGTGGGGACAGCTCTGGGCACCAGCCAGCCCTTAGACACAGGCCTCCTTCACACTACTCAGTGTTGCCTTGGTGGCTGTAGCTTTCCTTGGGGAGGCAGTATAATATAGTAATGAAGAATGGGGCTTTGACACGAGAAACATGTGGGTTTTGCCATCTACTGGCTACAAGCCTATGGGCTAATGAGCCAATCCTTCTGAGCTTGCCTTGTCTACAGGATGAGGATGATGGTGCATACTTTTCAGGTCTCCTGCAAGCACTAAATGAAAACACATGCACAGCACTGAGCCCAGTGCCTGGGACATGGCGAATATGAAATACACACTGGCTGGTTTGATTTCCCCACCTTCCAACTCCACACCAAGCCCTGGCCATCCTCTCCCTAGAGTCTGGGCTTGTTCTCCCCACCCGATTGCAAGTTGAGGTTTGACTTCTAGTGGAGCTGCCACCTCTGACAGCCCCAGGACTGGGCTGGACCTGAAGGTGGGATGTCAGGTGGAAAGGAGCCTGGAGAGAGAGCATTAAGGGCCTGGAATGCAGCAGCTCCAATAACCACTTACGAGTTCCTGTATCTGAGCTTCCTGAGCAGCCACAACACCCTTGCTCTGCTGGAGCTGCTCCTCAGAGGCCTGCAAGGTCTGCTCTAGTTCTCTCACCTGAGAGGGAAGCAGAAGCATTCTGTTCACAAGAAGCTGACAAAAAAGGTAACAAATGGCTTTAAAATGCAAAGCAATTTAAATAATAAAACAGGTATATTATATAAAAATGTAAGCTGAGAAAAAAGATATCCCATAAGTTTACCATATAAAACACTAGCATTCTAATGTATTTTCTTACAGTCTCTTTTAATGACTTTTGTTTATAACTTTATATAATTTTAATAAGACAATGTAAAACTTTATCTTTTCCCTACTCTTAAACATCCCTCTGTCTCCATGTAATCTTTGGACTCAGATTATTATTTCCTTGAGAGTGCTTTGTACTTTACTGACCCATTTGCCTACTGTGCTGGCTACTTAGGCTGTTTTTCCATGTAAAATAATGCAGCGATTAACATCACAAATATTTTTTACATGGTTTGAATGACTTCCTTAAGACAGATTCCCTGTAGTGGGATTACTGCTCACAATACAAATTCAGGACTTACTCATTCTACAAAAACTGAGCAAGGTTGACTCCGTACCAGGAACTGCACCAGGGCACGACGCCAGTGCAGTGAGTGGGACAGATGCAGACTTGCCCTCAGGGACTCACTGTCTACTACTGAGTTGCACTTGGCTCTCCAAGATGACATTTTTACCAGATTCAAGGTGTATCTGTGAATTTTTCTTATAAAGCCTTCTTATTGCTGAATAAGGTCTGGCCTTGGGGAGCTTTATTATTAAATATAAGCACAAGGAAGGCTGCGTGCAGGTCGGTGAAGGAGAGGCAGACACACAAGGGGAGAATGTTTTTAAGGCCCAGGCTCCTCACATACATTCACATGTTAGATTTAACTGAAATAGTCCCATGACAAAGGGGCTACTAGTCCACAGGGAAGAACAGGATTGTTAGCTCATGACTGCAAATTTTATTGGTGGTAGCGCCAATACCAAGACATAGTTTTACACTCCTGAGATCAGAAAATATCTGAGTCTTAATTTAGAAGCCAAGCTCAAGACAGATTCAGATCCTCAAGAAACAAAAAGTTATCATATGACCCTGCAATTTTATTTTATTCCTAGGTATATACTTAAGAGAAATGAAAACATTAAGTCCACACAAAAACCTTGTACAGGAACGTTCATGGTAGCATTATTCACAACAGCCAAAAGACAGAAACAACTCAAATGTCCATCAAAAGCTGGGTGTGGGCTGAGTGCAGTGGCTCATGCCTGTAAACCTAGCACTCTGGAAGGCCAAGACAGGCAGATCACTTGAGGCCAGGAGTTCAAGATCAGCTGGGCCAACATGACAAAACCCTGCCTCTACTAAAAATACAAGGTGTAGTGGTGCACATGTGTAGTCCCAGCTACTCAGGAGGATTAAGTACAAAAATTGCTTGAACCTGCGGGGTGGGGGCTGCAGTGAGCCAAGATGGTACCACTGCACTCCAGCCTGGGCGATAGAACGAGACTCTGTCTTAAAAAAAAAAAAAAAAAAAAGCAAGCTATGCCTTGCCTCCCTAAGTGCTGGGCTTACAGGAGTGGTAGCTCATGTCTGTAAGCTCAGCATTTAGAGAAACAAATGCATAGCTTGAGCCCAGGAATTGAAGACCTCAACATAGGGAGACCCAGTTCTCTACAAAAAGGGGGAAAAAGACCAAAAAATAATAATAATAAAAAAAGACAAGTGGAACTCAAATATTCACCAGTGAATGGAGAAACAAAATGTGGTCTATACATATAATGGAATATTATTCAGTCTTAAAAAGTAATGAAATTCTTGCACATGCTTCAATATAGATGAACACTGAAGACATTATACTAAGTCAAATAAGCCAGACATAAAAGGACAAACATTGTATGATTCCACCAATATGAAGTATCGAGAGTATTCAAACTCAAAGAGACAGAAAATAGAATGGTGGTTCCCAGACTGGGGGTAGGAGGAATTGGGGAGTTACTGTTTAATAAGTTTCTGTCTGGGAAGATGAAAAAGTTTTGGAGATGGATAGTGGTGATATTTGTACAACAGTATACACTGAATTGATCATAAAGGATATTCAGAAATAGAACTGAAATTACAATAAAACAGTCGTTTTAGAAAAATATAGTTTCAAATGTATTTATCAGGAAATAAGAAAGATTTAAAAAATGAGATAAACATTCGATTCAAGAAATTAAAAAACCTGGCGGCATGATGGCTCACACCTCTCATCCCAGCACTTTGGGAGACTGAGGTGGGCAGATCACTTGAGGTCAGGAGTCTGAGAGCAGCCTGGTCAACATGGTGAAACCCTGTCTCTACTAAAAATACAATAAAATGAGCCAGGCGTGGTGGGGCACACCTGTAATCCCAGCTCTTCGGGAGGCTGAGGTAGGAGAATCGCTTGAGCCCAGGAGGCTGAGGTTGTAGTAAGCCGAGATTAGGACACTTCAGATTGGGCGTCAGAGCGAGACTCTGTCTCAAAAGAAAAAAGAAACTACAAAAATAATGGAGCGGTTGGGCGCGGTGGCTGACACCTGTACAGCACTCTGGGAGGCCAAGGCGGGTGAATCATGAAGTCAGGAGTTTAAGACCAGCCTGGTCAATATGGTGAAACCCCATCTCTACTTAAAAAAAAAAAAAAAATTAGCCAGACATGCTGGCATGTGTCTGTAGTCCCAGCTACTCAGGAGGCTGAGGCAGGAGAATCGCTTGAACCCAGGATGCTGAGGTTGCAATGAGCTGAGATCACGCCACTACACTCCAGTCTGGGTGACAGAGTGAGACTCTGTCTCAAAGACAAAAAAAAAAAAAAAAAAAAAAAAAAAAAAAAAAAAAAAAAAAAAAAAAAAAAAAAAAAAAAAAAAAATGAAGCAAACCTAAAGAAATAGTAAGAAAAATAACAATAAAAGACAGAAATTTAAAAAGAGAATAAAAATTTCAGCAGATGAAACCAAAGGCAGTTCTTTAAAAGAATTAATAAAATAGCTCAAGTGTTGGCAAACTTTTTAAGTAGAAATCCAATAAATACCATGGTTTTTGTCACTCAGCCATGGTAGCAAGAAAACAGTTATAAACAATATATAAATGAGTAGGCATGTCTTCCAGCAACATTTAGCCCAAGGATCACAGTTTCCACCATCCTGAAACAGCTCTGGCAAGACTGACCAAGAAAAAAAGAATACGCAAATTAACAAAATAGAGAAAAAGGGAACACAACAGAGATTAGAAAACACTATTATATGTATACAGGCAAATATATTATTCTATGATAATACATCTTAAGAGTATTACATGATAACTTGGAAAATCAAGATGAAATGGTTAAGTCTAGAAAAAAGAAAGATGTCAAATTGGCTCAAAAAGAAAAAGGTTAGTCTAATAAGCAATGAAGATTGAAATTATAATCAAAGTTGTCCCTCTCTTCAAAAACTCAGGTCCAAATGGTTTTATAGGTAAACACTGCCAAGTTTACATATGTATTAATTTTAAATAAATTGTATCTTAATATAAATTGTTTCAGAAAATACAAAAGCTACCCAGCTGTTTTAACAAGGCTGGGGTAGCATGATTCCACAACTGGATAATTTCAAGCCCATTCAATTTTAAATACAGATGCAAAAACTCTAAGTAAAATATTAGCTAACCAAATTCAAACATTTATTACAAAAATAATACATCAAGAGGTAGTTATCCCAGAAATGCAATTCAACAATGGTTCAACATCAGAAAATATATTAATGTAATTCACACTAATAGATGAAAGGAAAAATAATTTATATGTATGTATTTTTGAAACAAGGTCTCACTCTGTTGCCCAGGCTTGAGTACAGTGGCATGACCATGGCTCACCACAGCCTTGACTGCCTAGGCTTAAGTGATCCTTCCACTTCCTCCTCCTTAGTAGTTGGGACCACAGGTACATGCCACCATGACCACTTAATTTTTTTATTTTTTCTAGAGACAGGGTCTTATTGTGTTGCCCAGACTGGTCTGGAATGCCTGAGCTCAAGCAACCCTCCCACCTTGACCTCCCAAAGTACTGGAATTACAGATGTGAGCCGCCATGCCTGGCCATGATTTTTTTCAATTAGTACAAGTACAGCACATGACAGACTTCTAAAAATTTCTGATTAAAAAAAAACAGGCCAGGGGCAGTGGCTCACGCCTGTAATCTCAGCACTGTGAGAGGCCAAGGCAGGCGGATCATCTGAGGTCAGTTCAAGACCAGCCTGGACAACGTGGGGAAACCCTGTCTCTACTAAAACTACAAAAATTAGCTGAACACAGTGGCACGCACCTGTAGTCCTAGCTACTCGGGAGGCTGAGGCAGGAAAATCGCTTCAACCCGGGAGGCGAAGGTTGTAGTTAGCTGAGATCACGTCACTCCACTCCAGTCTGGGTGACAGAGCAAAACTCCATCTCAAAAAAGAAAAACAAAAGCAGTCTGGGTGCAGTGGCTCAAGACTATATATAATTCTAGCACTTTGGAAGGCCAAGGTGGGCAGATACCTTGAGCTCAGGAGTTCAAGACTAGCCTGGGCAACATGGCCAAACTCCATCTTTACAAAAAAATACAAAAATTAGCCAGGCATGGTGGCACATGCCTGTAGTTCCAGCTACTTGGGAGGCTGAGGTGGGAGAATTGCTTGAGCACAGGAGGTCAAGGCTACAGTGAGCCATGATTGCATCACTGCACTCTGGCCTGGGTGACGGAGTAAGACCCTATTAAAAAAAAAAAAAAAACACCAAAACAAAAACCAAACCAAAACAAAAAACAGTAAAGATTAAATGCTAAAAACCTCTAAGATAATGAGGTGGGTGGGAAAATATATATTAAATAAATGGCTCCGTGGCTCAAGCCTCTAATCCCAGTACTTTGGGAGGCTGAGGTGGGTGGATCACTTGAGGTCAGGAGTTCAAGACCCACCTGGTCAACATAGTAAAACCCCGTCTCTACTAAAAATATAAAAATTAGCCAGGCGTGGAGGCAGGTACCTGTTAACCCAGCTACTTCGGAGGGTGAGGCGGGAGAATCGCTTGAACCTGGGAGGTGAAGGTTGCAGTGAGCCAAGATCATGCCACTACACTCCAGCCTGGATGACAGAGTAACACTCTGTCTCAAATAAATAAATACATACATATATACATACCAAAACCCTGCAAATTTTATACCAAATAACAAAACTTCAGGCACATTTCCTTTAAGACTGGGAACAAAACAAAGATTCCCACTACCCTATTATTGCTTCACTTAGTCTGGAGGCCCTTCAATGCTCTATGAACAGAAAATGGAATAAAAGGTGGGAAGATTAGAAGAAATAAGATAATGTTGTCATTTTTCATAGACAATATGATCATCTACCTAGGGGAAAAAAAATCACACAACAGTAGAGTAAAAAAGTTCAGCAGGGGTGTGATATCCAAGATCAACTAAAAAAAAAAAGGGCATTTCTCTAGAATAACCAGAAATAACAAATTAAAAATATGATTAAAAATAAGAGAAGGGCATGGTGACTCACACCTGTAATCCCAACACTTTGGGAGGCTGAGGTGAGCAGATCACCTGAGGTCAGGAGTTTGAGACCAGCCTGGCCAACGTGGTGAAACCCCGTCTCTACTAAAATACAAAAATTAGCTGGGTGTGGTGGCATGTGCCTGTAATCCCAGCTACTCAGGAGGCTGAGACAGGAGAATTGCTTGAACCTGGGAGGTGGAGGTGGCAGTGAGCCGAGATTGGACCACTGCACTTCAGCCTGGGGGATAGAGGGAGACTACATCTCCAAAATATAAAAATTAAAAAAAAATATATAAGGGCCAGGTGTGGTAACTCACACCTGTAATCCTAGCACTTTGGGAGGCTGAAGCAGGTGGATCGCCTGAGGTCAGGAGTACCAGACTAGCCTCACTAACATGGTGAAATCCCATCTCTACTAAATATATAAAAATTAGCTGAGTGTGGTGGCATGTGCCTGTAATCCCAGCTACTTGGGAGGCTGAGGCAGGAGAATCACTAGAACCCAGGAGGCAGAGGCTGCAATGAGCCGAGACAGTGCCACTGCACTCCAACCTGGGTGAAAGAGCAGGAGTCCAGCTCAAAAAAAGAAAAGATTAAAAATAAGATACCCCTTGCCATGTATGTACCTATGCAACAACCCTGCAAGATATGCACACGTACCCCAGAACCTAAAGTACAATAAAAAAAAATGGTACCATCACAGTATCAACACAAACGCTAAAGTTTCTAGGAATTAACAACTTAGCCAAGAAAATAAGACATCTATTGATAAAAATGTAAAATTTTAATAAAACACAGAGAGAATAATCTGAATATTTACATTATTGGAAGGAATGGTTAATATAATTAATCTTATAAAATGGACAATTCTTCCCAATTAACCTGTGTATTTAATGCAATCCCAATAAAAATTCAAGTTGAATTTTTTTAGAACTAAAAAACTTAAAAATTTTGAAGGCCCACAAGTAGTTAAAGTCAACTTTCAAAAAAAATGAGAATTTTAGTATGGAAGCAGGTTGGTGTACAAAGCAAAACAAAACAAAAAAATAAAATAAGGGAAAATAAAAAAAGAGAATTTGTCTTATTGACAGTTGAGATATACTACAGTAATAAAAACATGGTAGTATTTGCACAAGAGCAGACAATCAGACCAATGGATAGAGAATGCAGAAAGAAACCCATGTGCAGATGGAAACAATATGTGATAAAGTTAGCAAGAAAAATCAATTCAGAAAGGACAGATTGTTTAGTAAATGATTTTGAGAAATATGAGAATTTCTGCATATTTAGATCCCCACCTAAGACCATACAGAAAGATAGTTTGTACGTGAATTAGAGATCTATTATGTGAAGGATAAAATTATAAACTTAATAGGCAAAAAACAGTAGATCTCTGTGACTTAGGAGCAAGAATAGATTTCTTAAATGGCACTTCAAACTCCACAGGAAAAAAGTGATGAATCTGATTACATCAAACTTATGAATTTCTATTCAACAAAGGATATATGGACAGTTATGACTCAGTATTAAAACTGACAAAGCATTAGGAACAAGAATATACAATGAAATCCTACAAACCAAATAAGAAAAGACTGAAACCCCCAAAGAAAACAAGGAAAGGATATGAACTGGGCAATTCCAAAAGGATAAACCCCAAAGAATTAGCAGGCACATGAAGACAAGGCCAAACTTGTTAATAACCATACCAATGCAAATTAAATTAATGAAATACCACTCCACACTCACTAAACTGGCAAAAGTTTTAAAGGCTTGGAAGTGTCAATGCTGGAAAAGAGAGGCATATATAGGAACCCTCATGCCTGCTGGAGAAGAAGAGCCAGGTGCAGGCTTGCTGGAACAATCTTCTTCTTCTTCTTTTTTTTTTTTTTTTTTTT
>PVKP010029401.1:0-29057 GCA_004027715.1 Plecturocebus donacophilus
CTTGTGTTGCATTTTTCAGCTCCATCAATTCACTTATATTCTTCTCTAAGTTGTCCATTCTCGTTAGCATTTCGTTAAATCTTCTTTCAAGGTTCTTAGTTTCTTTGCATTGGGTTAGAACATGTTCTTTTAGCTCACAGAAGTTTCTTATTATCCACCTTCTGAAGCCTGATTCTGTGAGTTCATCACACTCATCCTCTATCAGGTCATGTTCTCTTGCTGATGAGGAGCTGCGATCCCCTGTAGGAAGAGAGGCATTCTGATTTCAGGTGTTCTCAGCCTTTCTGCACTGGTTTCTTCCCATTTTTGTGGACCTATCCACCCGTCGTCTTTGTAATTGCTGACTTTCAGATTGGGTCTCTGAATGGACGTCCGCCTTGTTGGTGATGAAGTTTTTTCTGTTTCTTAGTTTTCCTTCGGGGGGCGCCCCTTCCCCTCAGAGCTGGGCCTTCCCGGGTTCAGCAGCAGAGCCCGACTAAAAGGGCATCCAGTCCCGCACACTCCGCACCGGCCAAAAGTCGCCAAAAGATTCCCTCGCCGGGAATCTCCCAGTCCGTGGGCATCAAATATTCGTCTGCAACTGCGGCGTCCACTCGCTCTCTGCGCCCTCACTGCGAGCCACAATCCCGAGCTGCTGCTACGCGGCCATTTTGGATCTCTCTCTGCCTGGTGATGAAGTTTTTCGGTTTCTTAGTTATCCTTTGGTGGACCCCCGTTCCCCTCAGAGCCAGACCTTCCCGGGTTCGCTGTGCTTGTTGTGAACAACTCTCCGTCCTCAGCGCTTCCAATTGCTGTTTTCCTTGTGGGGATGGGACCAGCCGAGCCCGTCCGTCCCGTATACTCTGCACCGGGAAGCGCCACGGTGGGTGCCGGCAAAAGAGCCGCGCCGGCCAAAAGAGTCGCGCTGGCGACCCATGTGGCTTCTCTGCCGGGACTCTCCCGGTCTGTGGGCAACAAAAATTCGTCGGAAAGTGCAGCATCCACTGGTTCTCTGCGCTTTCACTGGGAGCTACACTCCTGAGCTGTTGCTAATCGGCCATCTTGGATCTCTCCCTAATTTAAAACTTTTAAGTCAACGTTGATACTTTGTAGCAGTAACAATTTTGTGACAGTGATGGCGGGTACTGAAATGATATAATATTTTTTCACTAGTATTCTCCAATGTCTTATATTAAAACTCCTTAGTACTTTTTGGTTCTGGGCCTCTCTTATGCTTATAGAAGTTAAAGCAACAAAATCTTGACCATATCTTGAGTGTGAAAGAAATAAAGAGATTATCTGTGAATAAAGCCACCAAAAAGTAGTCAGGAATGAAAATATAGGACTACAGGAGAAAGAAGATAGAACAGAAGATGAAAACATGCTGACTCTTTGTCTGTAAGATCAACAAATAGATTCCACCTACCCATCTATTTATCTTGTGCCAGCAGTGAAGCTGGAAAGACAGAGATAAATACATTATATTTCTTGACCTTAAAGAAATGTAGGCAATCTGATTTATCCAGACAAAAGTATGTTGAGAGACTTGGAGGTAACTTAGCTAATTCATAGGGTTCCCAAGATAAGGTCCAATTCACTTTCTATTCTGTGTTGTAACTCTACCATTGCTGCTCTGTGTGCAATCTCTGGTAGAAGAGCAGAATCAATAATATAATCTTCTTATTACAACCTTAGCATGATATTGACAACATGATATGTAAAAGCTGGAGGGGCTGAGAGATAGTCCTTTATGGAGGATTGCTTTATTTCTAAATATTAGGCTTCTTTAGAAAGTCTTGCATAATAATGCACCACTCAAAAATACTAAATAACACACATAAATTCACTTCAACACCAACATTCAAATTTTAAAGACTTGTATTATTAAAAAGAATGTGTGTGCCTATCATAACAATTATTTTCTGTATCTTGAAAAAGTATTCTCCACATTTTAAATGTTTAATATTAGATAATTCTTTAATGCACACTTGTCAAATATATATATATATATATTTGTATATATATATATGTATATATTTGTATATATATATATTTGACAAGTGTGCATTAAAGAATTGTCTAATATATAGTCTAATATAGTCTAATATATATTAGATAATATAATTGTCTAATATATAGTCTTATATATAGTACCTATATATATATATAGTCTAATATATATATATATAGTACCAATGTTACCTTTTTATTTTTGTTTTAGATGTAAGGGCATGCTCATATATCAGGTACTTACATAAATTGTTACATTATTTTTTCTTATGTAATACCTGTTTGTTTTTGTGGTTCAGATACATTCTTTCCTTAAACTCTTAAAAAAAATCTTGCTTCTAGCTTTTATTCCTCAACCCTATATATTAGAGATATAGATATATATATATATTATATATATAATATATATAGAGATATATATATTAGATATATATATATATATATATATATAAGAGATATTCCTCAACCCTATACATTAGAGAGTTATGGCCTGGCTGCTGTATACCAGTGCATCTCAACCAGGGGAGATTCTTACCCCCAAGGGGATATTGGACAATGTTTGGAGACAGTTTTGGTTAATTAAACTTGTGTACGGGTACTACTGGTGTTAAGTGGGTGGAGACCATGAATGTTGCTAAAAATCTTACAATGCACAAGACAGTCTCCCACATTAAATAATTATCTGTCTGAAAATGTCAATAGTGCCAAGGTTAAGAAAACCTACTGAATACCAATTTTATATGAACTTAAAAACCTGTCCATAAAATTCAACCAAAAATGATGAAATCAATCATGCATACACAAAAGATGAACTATTCCTAAAAATATTTCCAAGTTTGCTTATGTTTTTTCCCAAAATAATGAAATGACTTGAAACTAATACATGACTTAATTTCTTTTAAACCTTTAGGTCACACATTAATAAATGGGTTAATAATGAGACATAATTCAATTTACAGACAGTTAACTTTCAATTGATTCATCTTTCTCCAGTCATGTTTGTCAAGTCACCAAATAATGATCTAAGCCTCTAACATCTGTAGAGAATTTTTTGAAGCAATTCTTACATACATGTGGCCAACCATAAAAATATTCACCTGATTTTTCCTTAAAAGAAAAATTATAATGCCTCAACCACTTGCATTCAAATTATAAATCTATAATAATCTCAGTAATGTCTAAGATAAAATGCCTTGCTGTCTAAGTTTGATTCCTTCTTTCACTAATTAAATTAATAAAGATAGTTCATATAGGTCAGGGGACATATTTTAAGTGCATAAAAGAACTATTTTGAGGAAATAGTTCCAGATGGGCCAACATAGTAGCCAACTACTATGGATTATTATTACATTTTTTAAGTCATCAAAATAGATCTACAAAGGATGTCTGAAGGTCAATATTTATGATTCTACCTCTATCTACTATATGTTAGGTACTAGGAAGTACATAGATGCCTTTAAATTTTATGAAACAAGAGCCAGCAAAAAACACCCTCAGTTCATTAAAATAAACTCTTGGATAAGACAAGAGCTGATCAGGATTTGTGGAGCTGTCACAGAGAGTGCAGGCAAGCTTTCCTTTCTTAATACCTTAGTTGTGTCCACCAGTTTCTTGGGCTCCTAATCCTTTGCCTTTTTGACTCTGCATAGACTTGGATACCCTGTGATCCTACCTGTTGGATCAGAAATAGAACCTTCATTTTCTTTACCAGTTCTGGTAGTCACACTTCATTCCCCAGTTTCAAGTCTGCATAATCCTGGGATATGTTTGCTATGATTCTAGAACGTGATCACTTTTGCAATGAGAATGGAAGAGCTTTTTTCTTAACCTCTTTCCCCTCCAGACCAGAAATATGACCCATTTATCAGAATCCTAACCTGATCTTCATTTCTTAATGTTACAAAAATTCCTGTGACCTGATATTAAAGTATTACACCAGATATAAAGCACTACCACAGCAACAATCTTATTAATTCTTAGCTAATACAATTTAAGAACTGGATATGATGACTGAAATAAACTCCATATCAATGAGACTTCCGATGGGATTATGTGTAGTCAATGTCCAGTAATTAGAAAAGCTATAATTGGGAGCCAGGTATTCAGTCCAATGCTATTTTTAATATGGAATGATCTAGGATTGGGAGATGATTGAAGGAGATATCACTTGTTAATTACCTAGAAGAAGTATCTGCCAGTTTTTGCTCACCAATGGGTCACCTGTTTCAGTAAATAAAGTTCTAATGGAACATCGCCACATACATTTGTTTATAGATTGTCTATGGCTGCTTTCCTGTTACAGTGGGTGAGTTAAGTACTGTGGGGCTTTTTTGTTTATTGGTTGGTTGTTTAGAGACAGGGTCTTGTTCTGTAGCACAGGCCAGACTGCAATGGCATGACCATGGCTCACTGTAGCATCAACAGTCTGGACTCAAGCCATCCTACTGCCTCAGCCTCCTGAGGGGCTGAGACTATAGGTGTTCACCACCATGCCGCTCCAATTTGTTAATTTTTTGTAGAATCAATGTTTCTCTATGTTGTCCATGCTCTCTATCTCCTGGCCCCAAGCTATTCTCCCTCTTTGGTCTCCCAAAGTGCTGAGATTACAGTGTTAGGCTCTTCTGTGCTTGGCCAAGTACTGTTGTATCAACAGACATTATATGGTCCACAAAGCCCAAAATATTTATTATCATAGCTTTTAAAGAAAAAGTTTGCTATTTTCTAACTTATATCACAGAACAAATGAAAAAGAAAACTAAACAAACCATTTTTTCACATATATTCCTATTTGAGAACCAACTTTTTGGAGGAGAAAGTACGATGACCCAGCTTTATCAAAACTTTCAGAAATTAAACTTCACATAATCGATCCTAGGTTTTTATATGTAGGTGGCTTAAAGGGGTGGGGGAGAACATTTGCAAGTACATTTGAAGTTCAAATATTTTCCATTTCTATTCATTTCACCATTATGTAACATCAAACACTCTATAATATATAGGATTTATGAAAATCAACCATTTAAGGACTGGCATTGAAATGCAAATTCCCACTTAATTCACCAAGAATACTAACATCTATTTTTGTCTTTCTTCTCCCTGAATAGGACCTTAAGTTAACCAGGGACTCATGGAAATTTTGCATGACCATCTATAATCTTATGCATGATACTTCTTAGAAAGGGATTCTTCATTTACATAGTTATTGAGTTTTTTCCCCAATGGAATCTGAGGGAGCATCAGAAAAAAAAATGTATACTTCAAGAACTTAGGCTACAGCAAGAGTGTTTCTGGCAGGTAATACTGCATGTGACAAACACATTGAGTACTGGCTCTGGTGAATTCAGATGGGAAATTTGAAAAACAGGGTCATTAGTTCCCAAGCTGTAAGTATGGTTCTGTGTGGTCATGCTTTTGTGTCATATAGTGTGATTATACAATTTGAGATCCTTACAATAAAAGAAGGCTTAGAAATTTTATATTCCAATTCTTTTATATTGTAGCTGGAGAAACTGCAATTAGGGAGGCAAAAATGCCTGGCCTAAGATCACGGTGGTAACTAGTGGCAGGGACTTGAACTTGTAACTCCTAGGATTTTTTATTATACTGCAGAGCTAGCAAGCTGACTTGCCCCAGATAAAATCATGAAATAGAGAAATGCTGTAGGGCAAATGAATACAAGATGACCAAGAGGCAAATAATGTCTATGACATACACATAGTAAAAATAATTAAATATATATTTAATATATTATATATATATTGCAAAAGAAGTCAAATGAAAGGTAAAGCTGCAGAGTAAATAGCTATAGTAGTTAATAGCTCTGCAACCAGACTGTACAGGTTCAAGTCCTTACTCCACCACTTGGTAGCCACTAGGGAAAATTACTTAATTTCTTTTCATTTCAGTTTATTCATCTCTAAAAATGGTGATAATAAGAATACTTATTTAGAGGTATTTTGTGACAACTAACTGTGGTAAAAGCTATAAAGTGCATAGAATAGTGCTTGACTCATGGTAACACTTAATCAATGTTAGTTGTCATTATTATTATTATTAGATATGAGAGGCAAATATAAGGACTGTAAAAAATAAGAAGAAGGAAAGAATACTTATAAAGGGAGTTCAAGTAGGGTAATCTGTGGGCCTGCACTAAATGGTGAAGAATGGGTAACTGTGATGAGCAGAGGGGTGAGGAGGTGACCTTCTGGTTGCTAGGAACAGCCTATGCCAAAGTGTAGCAGTGTGAAAGAGTAAAAGTCACAGAAGAGTAATCAATTTGATGGAGTGAAGACGAAAATTGTAACAGGGTTGTAAGTGCTATCCTTTCTTCAAAAATGCTGTGCATGGATAATTCTTCTAGGTTGTGATCTTAAAGTATAATTAGAAATTGTATTTTTTCACCTTAGATTTATTGTCTTTTATTATGAATAATTACAATCTCCTATTTTATTTAATTCATTCACTAAAAATAGCTTTGTAGGCATCATTATATGATTTTTATGATATATTCATAAAACTACTCTATTAAGAAATAGATTGTAACAACTAACTCCTTTGAACTCAAGAGCAGCTATCTATCTTGCCAATAAGAATGTTAATCTAAAAATTATTATTCTCATTTTAAAAACCTCTTACCCTACTGATAGCTCTCACCTCCTCCAGATCTGCTAACTTCTTTCTCACAGTCTTTCCTTAGAGACTTCATAAAAACAATGTTGTTATGATTCTCAAGTTATGAAAATCCATAAATAACACAAAAAGAAAATCACATCCTATATATTGACATTTCATGATATGTTATATCTGTCCTTGGCTAGGATTCAGCAACATTTTCTAAAGGGTAAGAATTCTGCACCACATTGGGTAATTATTTTTGTAAGTTGCTTTATATTAAAGAAGGCATTATTCTTTAACAAGCAGTAAAAAACTTCAAACAAATCTAATAAAGTAATACAATGAAAAAGTTTCATATTAGTCTTTTATGTAAGGCACAACTAAAATTTTACTTGGATAAAAAATAAATAAAAAGGAAAATTCTTCCATCTCAAATGTTTTGGTATTCAGTATGCTGATTGTTCACATATTCATGCATTCAAAAACATGATTTGTTTTTTGGCCCTTTTAAATAGACATAACTACTATATTCAGGTACAATGCTAGGAGCAAGAATGCAAAGGCATAGCCCTGCCTCATAAATATTTTAATATTTTTGGGATGCAGAGTTTCTATTTCTTTTCCTCCCAGGAGCTTCCTGCATGTAGAAGATCCAAAAAGCTACTTATCTAGCAATAAGCAAGGCCCAAGAAACAGAGATGAGGGGAGAGGGGGAGACATTTGACCCACCAGTGAACTGAGTCCTGTGCCAAAGCAAATTGTCCTGTTGCATCTATTCGAATGGCAGATTATAGTCAGTTACATCTTGCATGTTGCTTCATTTTATTGGCAAGGATGATGGAACAATAATTCTGGCTCTGGAGTTCCTGCTCCTGTGTTCTCTCCACCAATTTGCCTCTGTGCTTGTCCTGATTTTGCTCATTCTTTAGAATGAATTGTTTCCTTTTGACTTTTGAGTCAGCTTGGGATGGAAACTTAGGTACTCACTAGCTATAGGACCTTAGGTCAGGCTTTAATGAGAGATCACTGATGAGATCAACCAGCATATTGCCTGGCATGCAGTAAGAATTGAACATTGATTCTTTCTCTGCAGAGAACTCCTGGTTCTACTGAGACCATTGACCCTCTTCCCTTATTTGTCTTCTTTATATGAAGTCTACTTTAAATGTCATTTTCCCTTTTGAGTAATAGGATGTTTTTTCCTAATATGAAGGGTTACCTCATCAATTTAAGCGCCTGAAAGGAGATGTATTATTTGTATTTAGTTTAGTTTATGTTTTTCATAAGATTTTAGGAAACGTATTTTCACTCACTAATACATTAGGACAAGTTTGGATGAGTGTTTCTGAATGCAACTGGTGCTGTTCATTTGAACAGAACATTTTTCTTTGATAAATGAAAGTCATTTATGCATGTGGCATAACTTGTCCAACAGTTCATAGAAAACCAGAATTTCACAGATCCTCTCCTCCCATTTCTTTCACACCAGAAAGAAAATTTTTTAAATGTTTTGTCCATTTACTTTTAGTAATCACTTTCTTACAACTAACATACCTATGTTGCCATTTTTTTTTTTTGATCTTTTGGTTTTTGAGGCATTACCAATTAGTTTCTCATGCAACAGATGAGAGTTTTACTTACTTACATCTCATCCCCTAACCACACATACATACCCCTTTTCCATCTTGTCCTTTTGCAGCAAGTTAAGATTGTTCCTTTGCTTAAATCAATATTCAGTATTTACAATATTGTGACAACTGAGCCATTGGTGTCTGTTAAGTATTTGTTTTCTATACAAGTTTTTATTTTCTCTGGAGTTAACAATTAGCTGGAGTTTTTTTTGTTTTTTATATGTTTATTGCTACTAATACTACTCCTATAGTTTTTTTTATTATGACTAATAAAAATACAAAGTCTTCATCAATTGCGTGTGAATTTTCTCTTAATAGGTCTTAATACATCAAATGGAATATTAACTAATCTTGAAAATTCCCGGAGTCCTCTGCCTGCTCTGGGAAGGATGGCTGATGAACCTAGTTCATAGCTCTCGACCTGAGCTGGCCCTTGGTCATCATTCCAGCAGTACCATATAGTACTGTCTTGAATTTGGTCTTCATTTCCTTAATCTCATGTTTACATTTTTATTAGCTTATTGCCTCCTTTTGATGCACCACATCTTCTAGTAGGTACCTAAGACAAGGTACATGAAAGGGAGATACATTTTTAGAGACCTTTCATGTCTGAAAAATGTATTTTTTCTATCTTTGACTTTATTGGAAATTATGCTGAATATAGATTCTGAGTTGGAAGTCATACTCATTTAGAATTTTAAGGCATTGCCCTACTGTCTTCTAGCTCCCAGTACACCTCCTGAGAAGTCCAAAGTCATTCTGGTTCTTGATCCTTTGTATAGTACTGTTTTATTTTTTTCCTTTTTCTGGAAGTCAAAAGAACCAACTTTTTGTTTGTAGTTAACAGTGTCACAAAACTTCAGTCTGGAAACTCATGCCTTTTAGATCTGGGAACTTAGCTGGCATAATGGACTCCTCTCTTCTAACCAGTTTCATTCTTTTTTTTTTTTTTTAAAGTTTTTGGTACTCTTTTTAATTTAGGTGCTTAACCTCCTATATCTGTGCTGTCCAGTGCAGTAGCTGCTAGCCACATGTAGCTTTTCACATTTGCCTTTAAATTGCTTGATATAAAATAAAATTTTAAAACTAACTTTCTTAGTAATATTAGCCATGTCTCAAGTGCTCAATAGCCACATGCAGCTAGTGGTTACTGTACTGAACAGCACAAACACAGAACATCTTCATCACTGAAAATCCTTGGGCAGTATAGTCCTTCATAGTCCTCCAATTTTCTAATTTTTTCTTTTTATTTTTCATGTATTTTTCACTTTGCTCTAATTTCTGGAAGATTCCTGAACTTAATTTTCTAATTTCTCTGTTAAAAAATTCCATCATCTTTTAATATTTACAAGTTTTTAAAAAATTTTATAGTTTGTACGTTTCTTTACTTCATTATATCCTATATTTATTTCATCAATTTAATATTCTTATTTCAAGATATTAAATATTTAGCTTTGTTATTCCTGAAAAGTTTCTTTTTATTTAATGTGTTTTTTTCTCTTTTTATTTTTATTTTATACCTTTTCCATAAGAAGCTCCCTGCAGAAGTCTTGGCAGTTTTTTACATCTGCTCATATTTAAACTGAAGCAAGATAAATCTGAATAGAAGGTCTGGGCACATGTGTGGGATGTGTCATATTTGTTCATTGCTATAGAGTGATATGGATGGACAAGGTTTGATGTTAGCATACTGAGAATTTTTCTCATGGGCTGTCCAGGTTATTTTGAAAATCTTCTTCCAAAGCCTTATTGAGAGGGTATAGACTTCTTGGCTGCTAGGATTATAGGAGCCAAGTTGAGGAAGAGGACTGGAGGTCTTAACATTTGGTATATAGACTTTTGCTTATTTTCTCCCTAGTACTGCCTGATTTTCTTCAGTCCAGAGACTTTCTATTTTACCTTCACAAAAGAATAGGCCTCAACTTTTCTGCAAAAAAGTGGTACATTGGATAGTTTGTGGTCCCTCCGTGTCCCCTCAAAAATCAAGGGTCTATTTTACCAGCTCTTGGGAGTGCCCTTGGTTGAAGAGGATCACCTTGCCTATGATCATGCACTATTTGTAAGGCCAGCTTGCCTACATTGATTGTTCAGTGTGAGTGTTTACAAATTTCGAGGTCCTTCACCCACCTCAGGAGCATTCTGAAAGGTCATCCTGGCAGGAAGCCTTTTTTTGTGACTATATCAGAACCCAGTGACTTCTGCTTAGCACTTCTTTTCCTCCTTTCCCACACAGATGCTGATCCCACTAATTTTGTTTTCTGGGGAACCTGATAACCTTGAAAGGACAGTCTCAATGTGCATATTGGGGGGGGTAAATCTATAGATATAGACACTCCTTAAACATGCTTTCATCTTATCTTTCTGGTTTTAGTCTTACTTTCATAATCACTTCTTGAGGTACCTATTTTTGAACTTTTGAAGCAACCTATGGTGAAACATGATGCTTGTTAGCAATTTTCCACTGCTGGTTAGGATTTAGGTTTCCCCAATCTATTAAGTCAATTCACACTCACCTGTTTGCTTTTCAGCTTCTAAAATTTTGTCCTTACTATATTTTCTATTATTTTTAAACTGTAGGTTTATGTCTTTTAAAAAAATCTCCTCACTGTTGTTTTAGTGCTGTTTTGGAAATGCATGCATCTGTCAGTTTCCTCATATAAACTTCACTCTGCATCTAGAACTTCTGACATTTTTATTTGCAGGCCATATTGTATAGTAAATAGAAATATTCATCATGAAAACTTTCCAATTGCACTAATCCAAGAGAGAAAAGTGAGTAAAATGGGGATTGTACATCTTGAAATTTGATATATGCTTGAGGAAGTAAGTGGTTGAAAGCTATCAGATTGAGGTTTGGTATGGCTGGAGTTATTACAGGCTTTGCAATCACAAGATAATATAAAAGATTGACTATAAAGTGGACATTATCTCAAGGGTTATAGTGGCTCGTGACTTGAATGACAGTCATAATTATTTTAAGAGTCATTCTGATGGGGTAGAATACATAAAATGGAGGCACTGAAAAGCTATTTTTTAATTAAACTCAGTATTGATGAGATATAATATGCATTAGCATGTACTATTCTAGACTCAAGAGGAATAGAATGAACTTCAAGAGGACTTAAAGGAAGGTAACAAATATGATAAAGGGTTGGAGATGAAGAGAGTCTAAGTAGGAAGCAAAAAAGCATGTAGTTTATTCAAAGGAAAAGAATCAGATGGTTTTCTATTGGCTGTAAAGGATATGAAGAAATACTCATTCTTTCACACCTTCCTAAGTGCTTTTTCTGAGAAAATCTAATGGGATGATTGGTGAGGGAAAGTACCTTATTGACAGTAGGACATATAATGTTAGTTTTTTTCACAAATAATTCAAGCATGATAAAATGGTTTTTAGTTTCTATATGAAGAAATAAAACTTTAAAGAAGAATTTCCTAGCAGCTAAGATTATTAGAGAATGGGTTTATTGCCTTAAAATTTACTAAAATTTACATTTAAAAAATGGATGTATGATATTTTAATAAGAAATATATATTTGGTCTTCTTCTCTGGTTCCTGGAATAGAGGTTCCTAGTATTTTTGGAATTTTTTTAAGTGATGGAGTGAGAGGGGTATCTTTTTTTATTCATAAGCCTCTTTCAACCATATTTATATTTTGCTAATGAGATGACTCCTGAAAAATGGAAGCTGGCTTTCAGAGGAACCAACCACTTGATTGGAGGGTTGAAACCTTCAGTCCCACACCCCATGTAAGCACTCAATACATGTTAGATATTATTTTTATCTCTAAAGCATTTCAGGTAGCTTGCAAAATATATTAGAAAGGCTTTTAAAAAATAAGAAAAAAGATTAAGGCAAAAGGTAGAAAATGATGAAATAAAGCTCAAAGGAGTTAAATTTTTAATATTTTTGGAATTAATATTAATATAAAATTTCTAGCTCTCAATTGAAAAGAAAAAAATTGTGGTTGGATATAACATTTAAATGCCTATAAATTTGAAAAACATCAACCAAAAGTCATATCCTGCCCTAAATGTTTCCCCAGGACTCTCATAAAGGAATCATTGGGATATATAACTTATTTATTAGACAATGTAAAGTGTTATATAATCTCCACTCTTAAATACCTTGAAAATTTCTAAATATTGAGCACCTAGGGGTCTAGGTTTCCTTAAGCATATTTTTTGTGTTCTAAATTACAGAGATCAATCACAGCTGTATGATAAAAATACTCCAAAGCAGGAACTTATGTATGCCCCACTGAGTTATAGGTAAACAGATCAACAGCTAGACATAGCTTTAATGCTTTTGAAGTTAACTACATTTCTCTTTCTTCTTTCAGTATTCATCAAGTTGCCCCATGGTGAGTCTTCCTATAATTGATGAATGCGTCCCAAATTAGTCATTCAAATACTAGCTTCCTTATTTTGCCATTACTTATATAACACGTGTTCACATTTTCTTTTCTTTTTTTTTTTTTTTTTTTTTTTGAGATGGAGTCTTGCTCTGTTACCCAGGCTGGAATGCAATGGCATGATCTCGGCTCACTGCAATCTCTGCCTTCCAGGTTCAAGCGATTCTCCTGCTGCAGCCTCCCGAATAGTTGGGAACTACAGGTGTGTGCCATCATGCCTGCCTAATTTTTGTATTTTTAGTAGATGCAGGGTTTCACCATGTTGGGCAGGCTGGTTCGAACTCCTGACCTCAGGTGATCCACTCACCTCAGCTTCCCAAAGTGCTGGGATTACAGGCGTGAGCCACTGTGCCTGGTCCATATTCTCTTTTAAATTTACTTCCAAATCACTTCTTTATTTTATTTAGATCATTTTAATAATACAAATGCACTGATGATGTTTTCTAATGCATATTAAAATAGGTTTTTAAATAGTCATCCAAAGTCACTACTGGTATTTCACCAGCAATATTCATGACTTCTACTACTCTTTGGAAAATGTTAAAGTAGAAAACTGTAATTTGACATACATAGTTACATTAATGCTTTTTTATTTTTTATTTTTATTTTTGTTTGTTTTAACTTTTAAGGTCAAAGATACAAGTGCAGGTGTATTACATAGGTATATTGTGCCATGCGGGTTTGTGGTAGAGATTGAAAAATGTGAATAATAATCTCTAATTTGGAAATGAAACTTATACTACCTTGTTAAATGAAAAACAAGAAGAGACGTTTTTTGTTGCTGTTGTTTTCTTTTTATCACTAATGGGGGTCTCACTATATTGCCCAGTCTGCACTCAAACATCTGGACTCAAGCAATCTTCCTGTGTGGTTGGGATTACATTACAGGTGGGAGCCACTGTTCCTGATTTACAATGGAAATTTTGAGGAGCACATCAGTCACTGTGTCTGACCAGAATCACTTTAAATAAAATTTTCAGCTAGGATTATTCCATATTCCACGTGTATTATGAATTCAGGCCCCAAACTTAAATGACTGTCAGACTGTGATTAGAAATTCTTAGGGAAATTTTTCTTTTTCTTTTCTCACGCACTACCTAGAATCAGGGTTTAAATAAGCAAGTCCCTTTTGGAACCACCCTACATCCCTACACCAAGTGACACTGTCTTTACCAAAGTGTACTGTCTTTATCTTTCAGTTGTCCAAGATTTATGCTGGTGTCTTCACTTTGATCTCCCACTCTGCTCAAAACATAGGGTTTGTCTCTTCCTTCACCAACTCCAAAGCACCACTCCTATTTATGCTTTTATCCCCTCAAATCTAATTGTTTCGCTTACTTAACTATCAGCACAGCCATACTGTCAAATTTTTATTTTATGCAGCAACTTTAAGAAATCTGTATCAGGATGTCTTTTCTGCACTCCTTAGCTCATCACATGCTTTGTAATTTTACAATTGATTTCTTTATAATTATAGATTTTTGATAACTCAACTGTGAACCACAGTGGATGGGTTATTTTCATTTCAAAACTATATGAAAGATACACTATTTTGTATTTAGAGTTAACCTCACAAGAGAAGGTTTGAGGTCTCCAACATTCTGCTTGTTATAAGAATTATACTGCTTTTCTCAACAGCAAGTATGGCGAATACCTGCTTGCTTGTGACCATTAC
This sequence comes from Plecturocebus donacophilus, assembly GCA_004027715.1. Lineage (NCBI taxonomy): Eukaryota > Metazoa > Chordata > Mammalia > Primates > Pitheciidae > Plecturocebus > Plecturocebus donacophilus. The sequence goes on from PVKP010029401.1 coordinate 14,325, forward strand.
CTTCTATTCTTCCATCACTGTGACTTGGCAGAGTTCAATAATTGATCATAACACCTTTCTCCTATGAGATAAGATGTCACCTTAGAAAGGTTTTCAATGTAAAATTCTAGGTAGCCATTACCAATCACATGACATTAGGTCATCTAGTAACTCTTTTTTGCCATCCCTGTCTAGCTAATCAAATTCACTGTTTTTTCTTCTCAGCACTATTATTATTCTCACCTATTAAAACTTTATCTTTTGACTCTAACGGTGATGTACAATTGCACATGAGTGACAGTCACCATGCAGAGACATTGAAAAACACCAGCAAAAGACACATCACACTTTCCTTTAACATAGGTGATCAATAAATCTCCTATTTACAAATCTAGAGATTGTTACATCGAATAAAATGGCTAGTACTTCTGAAGAGCTTGGTAAGCATCTGTGGCTTTCAAGTTCTCATGCTGGCCAGTTGCTGCCCAATGAAATCACTTGATTGAAGAGCGGCTTTGAGAAACTCCTTTCACCGCTTGTCTGTTTTTGGTTATGTGTGCTGTGATAGATACCTTCTAGCCCTTTTCCACTCACCAGTAGCCAGCATACTTCTGAGAGCTTTGTAGGTAAGTCAGAAAATTGAAAATCAATTTTCCAGGTGTGCCATACCCTCACTAGACTCAGGTTTGAGCTTATCTAAAGTCATATTCTTTTACAGAAGGCAATGACAGAACACTAATAGGAATGTATTTTACTGTAACTTCAGTTTAGCCAATCAATCCCTCTTTCAATAAAAAGCTGAACTAGCTATTCAGGAAGTCATCATCCAATGGCATGGCTTAATTTTCTGTACTTATCTTGTAATTTATGTAAACAAGCTGTTAACTTATATTTTCATCAATGTATCATCTAGGTATTGCTGAATCCTATTATAAGATGAAATATAGTTGTAATACCATTTGGGCTTTATCATTTAACTACTTCCTTAAGCTCATATTATAGCACTCTAAATATGTGAGAGAACATGTACTTAAAAAATCAAATTAGGATTCTCAGCCATTCTAATGGCTGCTTCTCAAAACTGTGCTCCAATGTGATAAGAGCTTTGCTTTATTCTTCCCTTCTATCTGGGTATCTCAGTTTTTTTTCCCATACTCTTGAGTACATTTCTTAATGTCACATTATTCTGAACCATTTTCATGTGAGTTTGATACTCTCAAGTATCTATCTCATACTGTAATGTGTTTGCTTTCATATTCCATCTGGATACGTATGCTTTTCCATTTTCTCACTTAGATGGAATAAATGATATATTTTGTATCTGATATACTTGGAATATTCCATTTCTAATTTTTAAAATAGACTCACTGGTTTTCTTCATTTGTAGTAAGTATAAGTTGTTCATTTTCATATATTTTTCTTTTAAAGAACAATACATAATTTCCATAGGTTTTTGGGGAACAGATGCTATTTGGTTACATGAATGAGTTCTTCAGTGATGATTTGTGAGATTTTGGTACACCCATCACCTGAGCAGTATACACTGTACCCAGTTTGTAGTCTTTTATCCCTCACCCCCTTCCCATCCTTTCCTCCAAGTTCCCAAAGTCCATTGTATCATTCTTGTGCTTTTGCATTCTCATAGTTTAGCTTCCACTTATGAGTGAGAACATAAGATGTTTGGTTTTCCATTCCTGAGTTACTTCACTTAAAATAACGGTCTCCAATTCTATCCCGGTTGCTCTGAGTGCCATTATTTCTTTCCTTTTTATGACTGAACAGTATTCCATGGTGTGTGTGTGTGTGTGTATACATATATACACACACACATGTCTATATACACACATTGTGAATATATATATCACAATGTATTTATCCACTGATTGACTGATGGGCATTTGGGCTGGTTTCATATTTTTGCAATTGTGAATCATGGTGCTATAAACATGCTGTGCAAGTATCTTTTTTGTATGACTTCTTTTTTTCTGGGTAGATGCCCAGCAGTGGGATTGCTGGATCAAACCGTAGAAGTATTGAAAACAGTGTGGATATTCTTTAAAGAACCGTACTTCTACTATTTCTGCTCCTTTTGTTACTTTATTTTCCCCTATTACTTATGATATCTCACACCTTTAAAAATTCCCACATACCTCTGAATCTCAGATGATTGCTTGGATTGCCATTTCAATGTTCTTTTCTTCAGGTTTAAAAAAAATCATTCCAGATTTATTACAAATAATCACAAGACTCTGAATCTTTTAATGCCACTTAATTAACTCCTCACACCTTAGCCTAAATTACTGGGATCAAAAGTGAATCAGACATGACATCTGTTTTCACAGAGCTCATAGTCTGGAAGAGAAAAGGAACACATGAAAAAACTAGAGCACAAACCAGTGTGCTCATAAGCACCGTTTGTAAGTTCTTAAGTTTTTCGTCAATGCAATCAGTTATTTTAGCAGCTTTCTAGTTAATATTTGTTCGGCTCACCTCCCATAGTGCATAAGCATTCTTAATATGAATGTATGCTTTGAGATATGAATACTTGGGCAAAATTTTTATTCTCCAAATTGTGGATCAGTCTCCTAATCATGTTTGCATGTATTTTTCTCATGAACTCAAAGATGTATTTTTGAAGTAGATCAAATAAAATTGAATTGCTGTCTAATATTAAAAGATTGAAGCAACTATGTGAACATTTCAGTAGACATTTACCTTTGAACCATCTATATTGTCCATAAATCAAATTTTTACCCCACACAAAGTGTCAAATAAATATGTATAAATATATGTAAAGCATCATGGAATTTTGGGGAGACCCACTGGGGAGATAAGCAAGATTGATAGAAGGTGACTCCTGGACATTTTTTCTTACTGTCTGAAAACAACCTAGCTGGGATGCAAAGCTTATTTTTACTGAAGCAAGGAGCTTTGAAACTAAACTCAAAATCCCCCCAAACTGAGGACGCTGTCTTTCCCATTCAGGGCACCTAGTGTTTCCTAGCCACTTCTCCAAATAATTGGTACCTATGCTCTTGGTACCAAATAGTCTGTTTCTTTCCCACTGGAAAACCATTACCTCAATATCCCCATATTAAAAAAGGGAAAATATACTAGCCACACCACCCACTGAAGCACAAACCCACAGTATCTTCTGCCACTCCCCAGCATTCCACGGAAAATGCCAGGAGTCCAAAGAAATGTTACCTGTAGACCTTTTTGTAGGTGTCCAGCCTGTCATCAGTGACACTGTTATCATCCATGACAATAGCATGACAGCTGTAATCCCCAAACTGGGAATATTCCTTAATACCAATATCTAGGACAATATTGCTGGATATAATGAACATTGTCCAGAATGTATATCCATACAGGATGTCAAGTTATATGACTCTGGATGTTTTAGCTCTCAGCCTGAACTTATTTATTTACTTGAGACCGGGTCTCTCTATATTACCCAGGCTGGAGTACAGTGGCATGATGACAGATTATTGCAGCCTCCACCTCCTGAATTCAAGCAATTATCCCACCTCAGCCCCCTGAGTAGCTGGTACCAGAGATATGCATCACCACATCAGGCTAATTCCCCCCTCCCTACTTTTTTTTTTTTTTTTTTTTTTTTTTTTTTTTTTTTTTTGTAGAAACAGTATCTCCCCATGTTGCCCAGGCTAGTCCTAGGCTCAAACAATCCTACTGCCTTGGCCACCCAAGTTGAGATTACAGGTGTGAGCCACTGCACCTGGCCCTAATCTTCTTAATACCATATTTGCCTGATGTTTTAATGAATTAATCATTCAATTACAAAAAGTTTCTTAATATTAAATTCCAAAAAGGGCGAAAACCATCTTTTAATCTTCAAGTAACACAACTAGAAACATCTTTTATAAAAAATAAAGCTAACAAGATAACAGCTTCAGAAAGTTTTTGTCCAAGGATCACAAGCTACTCATCATCAGAACAAATGCAATCCATGAGAATATTTTGACTGGCTGCAGATATTTAAAATTTTTCTTTCAACTGGAATGACTTGGTGAAGCATGCCAGTATGATTATGCCTAGTCCTTACCACAGCCTATGGCAACATCTTTCTCAATATATCAACCCCTGGTCTCTAAAGACAACTTTGTCTATGAACCCTAGTTTGCATTATTTGTCTTTAAAAGGTTTTGGGAGAAAAAGACATTAGCAAATATGTATAGAAACTCCAAAGATCATTTTTAAATGCAGGAAATACAATAAAATATAGATGTGCTTAAAATTTTTAAATCACTTTAAGTATCTTTATGGGCTCTTCAGTTTCAGTGTCATCACAAATCTGATAAAGAGTTGGTATAGATGTCCCAGAGGCAGAAATCTATTTCCTGAGATAAGGTATCAATTTTTATGATAATTATCTCATCAGGCAGCTTCTCTTTATTAGAAATTTTGCATGTGCTTTTTCCATTATGCAAACAAAAAAAATCAGGCAGAATACTTCAGCAAGTGAAAGGAACATTATTGCAATGTTCCCCATTGAAAATTAAAATATTTGAAGTATATAACAGCCATCTTAGATTTAATTAACATCTGATCAGTCACTTAATGTCTGGCCTTTTGGGGACAATTTTTATTTTTTATAACAAATAACTTCAATGATCTTCAAAATTTTGACCAAATTGAGATTTTTGGAAACTTAACAACAGAAGAGTCACTAAGAACAAGAAATTAACCAACAACAGAGATTCTATTTAAACTCAAAGGGCCTAAATAGAATACTAGCAATACCAGCAGTAAGAATAAATGTAGAGAGGTTAAGACTGAGGTAAATACATGAAAAGTTGCCTTTGAATTAAATCACACAGAACAAAGCCAAACAATACAGTGATTAGAATATGCACCTGAGACATGCATATTTTTTAATTATCGTCTGGTTATTTTGAAGCAGCAAGAATGCTATATTGTTATCTATCTGTGAAGAGCCAAGTATTCTAAATTAGATATCATTTATACATTCACATACTCATCATCAATCTATCAAATATTTATTGAGCACTTATTATGTATCAGACTTTCTATCTGTAAGAGTTAGAGATAAGATCCTCAGTGAAAGCAAAGTCTGTTCCTTGATGAAGCCTAAATTTTAGTAGAACAGAAAACAATTACAATAAAAACCAACTTTTGAGTAATGTTGTTTCAGATAGGCATACAATCTATAAAACAATGAACAGGGTGATGTAATGGAGTGGCTGAAGATGAATTAGTTTAGTCTGGATGGTTGGGGAAGGCTTTCTAAGAAACGTGTAAGTCAAAGGGCTTCTTAGATATGCATATGAGTCACCTGGGTATCTCCTTGAAATGCAGATCCAAAGGTCTGAAGTAGGGCCTGAGATTCTGCATTTCCAGTGAGCTCCCAGGTGATGCTAATGTGTCAGGCCCTCTGACCACACTTTGAATAGTAAGGATTTTAAATAAGAAATGAGAACGGTAAAATTAATTGAGACAGGAGCTCGGTTTCAATAATAATTGCTTGTAGAGGTTTGGGGAAGGAACTGAGATAAGCCCAGCTTTCCTTCCACTTCATTTCCAGTTTCCTCTCATTTGTTTCATTGGAGGACCCCCTATGCTATAATGGAAATATATAAGCTATGAGACCAGATAGTCCTGGTCTTCACTGTCTCCACCTCTTCACAGCACCTAAGCACTGGGCAGTTTGCTTATCACTCTAAGTCTCATTCTTCTACATTGTATGATCCTTGGATAATATGTCTAGCATATAGAAAATAATCAGTAGATACCTTGATAGATACTCTAGATTGCCAGGTCCAATCTCACTCCAAAACTCTTTCTCTTTTGGCTATTTCTATTTTAGAGACACAAAGGCTTAAAAAAAAAACCCAAACCTTGATTTATTGGCATTCCTTGCAGCTGGAAATGGCCACGGCCATGTGACAAAATTATGGTAAATGCCATGTTGACAGAAATCCTTGGCAGGAGAGAGAGGCAAGGAGAAAGACATTCCTTCCTACAAACAAAGGTGAATCCTCATAGAAAGGCCCTTGCCTTTTGTCCTTCACTCTTCTTATTGTCTGCACCACAAAAATGAGTTCTAAAGGCGCAGCATGCATCTTGCAACCGTCAGGTGACAAGCAGGATGAAGAAAAACATCACATAAAGGACAGCACAGCAGAAAGGCCAAAAAAGCCTGAGTGCCCACAAGTATTGCAGAGTCACTGTTTCAACCACAGACTGCTCAGTCCCATGCTCTTTGAAATATGAGGAAAATAAGCCTTTACTTCTTAGTCTTATGTTAGGTTTGCAGGTTCTTGTAGCTACGACAGTGGATATCTAATTGTTTAGAATAGCTTTTTATTATTTTATTTTTTCTGAAGTCATTTAGTAATAGGCAATGGTATATGCAACACAAAACTTTTGTCACTGTAATTAACAATGCCAACCTGCTGTGGCTTGCCAGTTAGACTACCAAGAAATACCACTGCATTGGAATGTTGATTTGTATTACCACTAAGGATAACATGAAGAGCTTCACACATCAACCTCTAAATTCTCAAGACAAATTTGAAGTGCTTGCTTTTTAGAAATTGTAATTGAAATCCCCTAATTCCATGATAACTGATGTTGTTACCACATAATGAATAAGCCAGCATCAACCATCATTCCAAAGCAAATCTGTGACACTCGACAAGAAATAAACAAAAATAATTTCATTGGGCTCTGTGCCTGGAAAAACAAGGCATGTATTATTATACTCAACTGGTTTGAATGGAAAACCAAATTAACATAATGAATGAACTGCTGTAAAAATGTTTGGAAAATTGACACAAATGCAACTGAGTGCTGAGGAAAGAAACTTTTAAAAGACAGTAACCACTGTCACACAGGTGAGAGTCAATGAATACAGTTAATTAATAAGCAAGTAATTTACTCAGTTTCTGTTATGTTTAAGGCAATGTAGGAAATGTAGAGACTGAAACCATATGCCATCTTCAAGGCCCATAATGATTTGGGAATGACAAGATAAAGAAGCTGGATATACCGTTGCAAGATTTAGAAGGATGACTCCAGCAGCAAGGAACAGAGCATTTTAAGGGAAGGACACTTACTATGAGCTAAAGTAGATCGGGAAAGTCTAACTATACAGAAAACAAGTGGGATTTTCATGATGAATAAGGTGACAAAGATAGATTCCAAGTGAAGGAGAATGTGAGGACCTGGGTAAGGAGAAAGAAGAGTGTGAGCTGAAAATGAACAGACTAGCTTAACTTGTCCCCAAGTTTCAAAAAAGTTCGAAGGTGAAATGGTGGTTCGAAAGTGTTCTGTGGGGAACTTGATAAGCTGATCCTTAAGTAATTTGAACTTAAAAATCTACTTACATGATCTAAGAGCATACAAGAAGGTGCTACAGTTGAGTCTCCTTAATTTTAATTACGTGATGACCCAAAGTGTTGGAAAGTTAGTAGAATTCTCATTTTTGGCTTTCTCTCCTAGCTGTCTCTCGGAACTGCTTTTAGCAGCAATCCTGTAATCTTTCAGTTGTAAAACCCCATGGGCACATCTCTTTTCTCATCTTACTTAATATCTCTATGACTTCTGGCTCTGTTTCCCTCTAACGCCTCACCATTATTAATCTTTCTCCTTTACTGATACTTTCCTCCTGGTTCCTCAAATGTTAGTATGATCCAGGGTCCTACCCTTGACCTACTTCTTTCCTCCCTCCTCTTGAAGTTCTCTTTAGAATTCCTAAATAATCTCATCTATGACCATTTTTTTGCATTACCTTCAATATATTGATGGCTATCAAATCTATGCCTTCAGTCCATAACTCTCTCTTTATCACCTGACCCACATGTCTTTTTGCCTACACAACATGCATAGAAACCTCAAACAATAGACCCAATACTGAATTCATTAATGTTCCTCAGAAACTTATTTCTCATCTGCATTTACCATCTAGATTAAAGTCATTAATTACGTTTGCTAGGGCTGCTATAACAAAATGCAATCAGCTCTCTGTATCTGTAGGTTCCACATATGCAGATTCAACCGAGTATGGATCAAAAATATTCAGAAAAATAATGGATAGTTTCATTTGTAGTAAACATGTATTCATTTTCTTGTCATTATTCCCTAAATAATACAACATAAAAACCATTTTCACAGCATTTACATTGCATTAGGCATTATAAGTACTCTAGAGATTTCTTTTAAATATATATTTTATTGCATTTTAGGTTTTGGGATACATGTGAAGAACATGCAAGATTGTTGCATAAGTACATACATGGCAATGTGGTTTGCTGCCTTCCTCCCCATCACCTATATCTGGCATTTTTTTTAAGTATAAAGGTGAATGTGCAAAATACTACACCATTTTGTATGAGGAACTTAAGCATCAGTGGATTATGGTAACCTCAAGATGTAGTGGAACAAATCCCTCAATGACACAAAGAGAGACTACACCTCAGACTGGGTGGCTTAAACAACAGAAATTTATTTTTTTACAGTTTTGGCAGCTAGAAATTCAGGATCAAGGTTGGTTTGGCAGGTTGGTTTCCTGAGGACTCTCCTTTGCTTGCACACAGCTGTCCTATTCCTATGGTCAGCAGTCCCTCTGTGCTTTCACACCCCTTGTGTCTTTTTGTTTGTTCTAATCTCTTCTTATAAGTACGCTAGTCAGACTGGATTAGGGGCAACACTGACAGCTTCATTTTAACTTATTCAAAAGTCTCATCTCTAAATATAGTTACATTCTGAGATACTGGGGGTAAAAGCTTCAACATATACATTTGGGAATGACATGAATCAGTTCATAACACCCCTTAAACCAGAAACAGGATTCTAAAAGATCTCCTTTTCCTTCATTTCTTATGTCAAGGACAACCTGCTCTAACTCTGAAATATATCTGCATGCCACCTAAACTCCTTAGGGTTGAACTTCAACTTCATGACTTTTCTTATGAACAAAGGTCAACTACATGCTGTTTCATCTCCTAAAATTAACATTCTTTCCTTTCAGTCTTACTCCACACACAAATCACCTTTCAAGATTTGCTTCAATATTATTTCTCCTGTGAAGTTCTCCTGACTGTGCTCTGCCTCTCACTGACTCACCCTATCTTGTTTCTTGTCTGAGAAGAATTTATTATTTCTGTCATTCTACTATCACTGAACATACTATATTGCAAATACTGGATCTGTGTTCACCATAAGATTATGAGCACTTTGTGAAAGCCAAGTGAGGGAGAAAAAGCATCATGTAGGCTCTGAGGTTTGGCTGCATTAGTGTAAATCCTAGGTTACCTTTTTTTTTTTTTTTTGCTATGTCAACTTTATCAAGTTATTTTAATTCATCAATAAATGGGAGCAGAAATAATGCTTATTTCACAGAATTATGAGAAGTAAATGAAGTAATCTATAGGAAGCACTTAGCATGAAGCAGAGACTCAACAAGAGCTAGGTGTTTTTATAAATCCTATAGAATGTAACAACAATGACCACATCTTTTATTGAGCGTATTCTGCATTCCCTGTGCTATGTGAATTGCATATATTATCTGTTATAAACCTATAACAAATGTAGAAGATATGTATGGGTACTTCATTTTATAGATGAGGAAACTTAGTTTCTGAGACAGTAAGCAGCTTCTAGAAGGTCTAACAGCCAACATTCAGTAGAAAGGATTTAAGCTGAGACCTAAGATATTTTCAAGTACATTGTCTTCATTTTGACATCCCCAAATGCTAATGCAATACTGGGCTCAGAGTGGGTTCTCAATAAATATTTTTGAATTATTTCATACATTGTTAATCCACGTTGAAACTTATATTAAATTTTAAATATAATTTAAAAAACTAATTAATTTAATTTAATTTAACTAAAAAAAAATAAAGCTTCCTTCTGAGACTATTTCTGTTCTCTCAAAGGAAACAATTCCCTCTGAATCACTCCATTCAAAGACCCTCCGTTCTCATCCCTGTTAATGTTTTTCTTAATCCTTCCCCACCATTGAGGACCTGGTATCCAAAAACACTCTGCCTACCCTGGCTTCTTGTATTAAGTAGACATTCTTTTTCTTTCTTAATTTTTTAATAAAAAGGACATATTTAACTACCAGCCAAGATATCTGATCAGCCACGAAAGAACATCAATTGCCAAGCTGATTGATATATAAATCCACATTTTATATCAAAATATTTCTTAACTGATAAAGGAAGATATAAACAGGGCCTCATATTAAATTCACTCCATAAGTAACACTTGACATGGACATAGAAGTTAGTGACATACACACTATTTTTGGAGTAGAAGTAAAATATGTGCCAGAAAGAAAGGTAGTTTTAAAAGTGATAAAAACCATCAGATTTCTGAAGTTTCTCGCCCTCTCTCTCTCTCTCTCGCTCTCTCTTTCTCTCTCTCTCACACACACACACACACACACACCCTCAGATCCACTAGCTGAAAGCTATTGTACATACAAGTAGTAGTTTGAATTTTGTGCTGATCTTCCAAGAATGCTGTTCATTAATAAAAGGCCTACATTGTATCCATACCTTGTTAGCCTCTTCTATGAAACATGTTCTTCCTTATTTAAAATAAACTCCCCCAAAACATAGATATATGATTAAACTATTTTAATAGAAGTCCATGCCATCTATATCTCTTAAATGAAGTCCGCCATATGAACCTTAGTATTAATTAGTTTAATTAACATGAACCTTATTTATACAACTTAGATGAACTTCAGTGATGCATTTGCAGAAGATGCAACACTGGGTCAAGTCATGCACTCATTTAGTTTTTTAATGTTATTACACAATACTGCTACAGTTACGTGGTGACAGTTTAATGATCAAACACTCATTTGGAAGTTTTAAAAATATCATATGTTAGGGTGTGCCTTTCCTGCAAGACATGCCATCAGTCGATGAGTTTTAACTGCAAGACATACTATCAACTAATGAATTTTAAGGTGTTTTTCTCCATTAAGAGCAGGTACAAATACATATAATTTTTTTTCCTATTTCTTTTTCTTTTATTGAGACAGGGTCTCACTCTGTCACCCAGGTTAGAATGCAGAAGTGTGATTACCATTCACTGCAGCATTCACCTCCTGGGCTCAAGTGATCCTCTCACCTCAGCCTCCCGAATAGCTGGGACCACAAGTGTGGACCGCCATGACCTGGATAATTTTTTATTTTATTGTTATTTATTTTTGGTAAAGATATGGTCTCCCTATGTTGCTCAAGCTGGTATCAAACTTCTGTTGTCAAGCAGTCCTCCTGTCTTGGCCTCCCAAATTGTTGGCCATCTTTAAATTATCATTTTATAAGCATGGTGACTTACAATAGTTACTCTGTCTTTCTAAAAATGCTATATACTTTTGTGGGACATTTATAATAAGGTAGCAATAGAAAAAACTGTTCTTGAGCATTCAGTATATATTAGAAGTAATAATTTCATATGAGATAATGTTGAGATAATATCTAGGTACTTGCAAATATTTCAAAAAATTAAATCACATTGTGCATAATATAATTAATGTTAAAAGTGTCTGGTTGATATTTTTATTTAAATCTTGTAAGAGGTAATCTTTACATTGTACATATTCCCTAAACAAAATGAGAATATTATTGAGCACAATTTAATAGATCTACTTAAATACAAATTTAAAACTCATTTTTAAGATAGAACTTTGGCTTAGTTTTTCTATTGGTTGCACAGTGTTCAAATGTATGTCCTTCACTTCCAAATGACAGGTGTAATCTTTCAAGTGCAAGCAGCTCTACTAGTGTGACATGCTAGCCTCTCTGTGCTCCTTAACTTAGTTATTTCCAGGGATAGAAGAAAAACATAATTTGATTAAGTTTGGAAGGTGATACGGACATGTATAGGATGTATCCTTTGTCTTCCCTCTCCTTAGGGAGCAACTGTTCTGCTCTGGTCTTCCAGACATTAAGTTACACAGTGAGAGACTCTGCTTTGGCCTCAGTCTAGCTTTGTGACTGAGGGACAACTTTGCCTAAAACTAGAGCTCACGAGAAGGAAGCCTACTTGCAAGTAGAGATATTTCCTGTTCTCCTTTATAAGTTTCATCAGAAATAAAGGTGATATTTTGGTCTCGAATCTACTCATTTTTCTTTTTCAGCTGATTCAGAACATGGGTGGTAAAAATGAGTATTTTTATTGAGCTCTCTCAAACTCCAAATGAAAAGGTCTTCTTCACTGCTTTTATTCATTGCAGTCCACCAAGATGGGGATTTCTCCCCTATCAAGACACATAAGGAACATAAGACAAAGATGATTAAAGAATTTGTATAAAACCATTAGGCATGGTCCTGATATTCAAAACAAGTCAGTTAAAGGTTAAAAACTGACTCCTTTCAAGCAAAAAAAAAAGTCATGTACTTCTTTCTAAGGACTGTGTTATATTTCTACTTATCCACCCATATTTGTGAATGTACATAATATGACTATATATTTATATATTTGAATAATTTTAATCAAAAAATCCTTACCCTTTATATTTATGTATTACAAAGAAAATATTAAAAGGTGAAAACTGTACACACCAATTTCCATGCTTATCTTCATGGAACGTACATTGGACAGGTATTACATTTGCTCTAAAATTCAAGTAACTTTAATTTTTAGGTGGCTCTCCCTTGCATATGTAAAATCACAAAATTTAGTCATGCCAATATAGAGCAAAACAGACATGCATTTGCAAGGATTTCAAATGCTAGAAATCAGAGTACCAAACTATAATAGCTGTTCATTTGGGTTGTCATTTCAAGAGACATAATGTATTGAAAACAATCATACCCATTTTTTAAAAAGAGCTGAAATAAGAGTTGACTCCTAAAAAGACATAGCTGTTGAAATGTCAAGTAGCTGGTTCTACAAAAGAACTTACTACTTAGGAAATCCACACAGGATAATTGCTTTTTCTCTGCTGACTAGAATCCTACTTCTGTTTAAAAGAAATAATATCAGCATTTTTTCAGTGTTAACTTTTGTCAGCTTATATAAAATGCAAGCAATTTCTTAATATATTATAAACAGAAGATACAAGATAAACAACACAAATTCTTAGACTCCTTTAAAGATAACTGAAAAGGTTGTTTATGTCTTAAAACAAAGTATTATATTGTTATATACGATAAGGTACAGGATTCATATTTGTTTGCAACAGTCTATTCTAACAATCACTAAGCTAGAGTTCTTAATTTTGTACAAAACTAAATTTTGCACATCTAAGTTTTGAGCTACAGCAATCTAGAGGAAATAGAGAGATGTAATTTTGATCACATCCTCTTAACATTACTTATCCCATCCATTAATTTTTGCCTGATACAACGAAGTGGTGTTAATCCTTATATTGTGAAAAACTGTTTTCTCATCCTCATCCTATTAGCATAGGAATATGAACTTCTAGTTCCTGTCAAGTGTTTATTATAAAGACGATAGAATATGAATGCATGTGAGTCTCTGTGATTTTGAAATATGTACCAAATACTGACTGCTAAGAGTTTTGAATATTTATCAGTTGCTGTCATTAAAAATGCATTTTTTTCTCCGAGAGTTTTTAAGTAAACAGTTTCAAAATGTTACTCCATCTGTCAATGTTTTCTGAAAATGGTACCAACCTTCTTTTTTATCTTCTGGAGTAATCTTCACTTTTGTATCTGTTATATCTTTGAATGAGGCCAGAAAAAGAACTACATCTCCTTTTTCATTCTTTATGGGAACAATATCCAGTAGGCACCAAAAAGGAGACCCTGCAACAGTGATAAAAATACAAATCAACCATTGCCTTTTGTTTTTTCTATGGAAATCTCAATCATTAATAAAAACAAAGCCCTTAGTGTTTTCTTCAGTCCCACAACTCCCTCCATCTTAAAAATGTCAGTTTTCAGATTCCATAAATTTCTATCCTATATGCATCTCTCTTCATTCCAAGGGAAATGCTTTTTCTGGAAAAAAAAAAAGCAGTATTTTAAACAAAAACACTTGTCTGTGCTGAGACATTTCTGCTTACATCATTCAAAGCAGTTTGAACTTCTTGATGTTCAAAGTTCTTCTTTGAACTTGTTGATGTTGAAGCATTCTATTTCATGAGAGAGTGCCCCTTCCCACCCCCAGCACACACTGGTTCTTCAATAAAGACCTTTGTTTGGTATGAGTTTGCCAGAGGTTTATTTCATCAATTTAAAAAATCAAAGCTTGCCTAACAGAATGCTAAAATAAAAAAGATCAAAAATATCAAGTTTGGGGGAGTGTGCATAGCCGCTTGAACTTCGTACATTGCTGGCTGGTTGCAAATTAATACATCTATTTTAAACTCAGGTAGTATTAAAATTTATTCTCACAATACAACATTATACATCAATGTGAATGAGTGACTTACAATCATTTGAAACCAAATGACTATCACTAATATAATGTTAAGCAACAAATGAGTTCACAAACACAAATGAGTAGAATGCAGTAAGAATTATTTGCATTAAGTACAGAAACAGGCAGAACTCATCTGGTCTTAAAAGTCAGGTTAATGGTTACTTTTGGAAAATTGTGACATATACACCATGGAATATTATGCAGCCATCAAAAACGATGAGTTTGTGTCCTTTGTAGGGACATGGATGAACCTGGAAACCATCATTCTCAGCAAACTGACACAAGAACACAAAATCAAACACCGCATGTTCTCACTCATAGGCGGGTGTTGAACAATGAGAACACATGGACACAGGGAGG
>PVKP010029402.1:0-29060 GCA_004027715.1 Plecturocebus donacophilus
GTTGCGGGGAGATAGCATGGGGAGAAATGCCAGATATAGGTGAAGGGGAGGAAGGCAACAAATTACACTGCCACGTGTGTACCTATGCAACAATATTGTATGTTCTTCACATGTACCCCAAAACCTAAAATGAAATAAAAATAAAAAATAAAAAAAAAATCCTACATTAAAAACAAACAAATAAAAACCCAGCCATGTGTGGAGTTTAACGTGCAGGAGTGTTAAAGTGAAGAACAGGATGGAACTGTAAGCCTGATGGAAGCCATGAGGCCCCACAGCTGTGGACCCCATGCCGGTGGGGACAAGGTCTATCCTGCTTATGCCTTATATACTTGGAGAACAGTAATTACTCAATGGATACTTTCTGAATTTATGTTAAATATGAACCAAAGCAATGACAGGAGCTCTTGTTGTGCAAATAATCCAACCTCTAGAACACTCCTTAAGAGTCATAATTCTGTTAAGGAGAAGAAAAGATAATAGAATCAGAGCCCAGGAAGGCATGGCCAATTTAATCCTCCACCAATGTAGCAAACACATACTGGGTCTGTGTGAAGTATGCCACACACCCTCACGATGGCAATCCTAAGAAAGACCAAGCTGAAGTGCAGAGAGACGGAATTCCTTCTCTCATATTCTTCCTTGCTATTCTGTAACAACCCCCTGGTTAAAATCATTCACCAAGAGCTAGATTCTAAAAGTCATAGCAAAGCAACTATAAGCTTTGTAATTCTCACAGCCCACTCTTTCACAGAAAGCTCTTCATGGAGGTAATCACCTTTGAGAAGGTAGCTTTAGTTCCTACAGCACAATTCCAACATTAAAACACTTAAAATCCACGTCTCCCCTTAGAAACCTTTCCACTGCTAAACAAACCATGCACCATTTTGCTCTTAGAATTATGTGGTCATCAGTGGATAAAACTGTGGCATCTGAGTACAGAAATCTATCTGGGTAAGTTATTATTAAATATCAAACACACACACACACACACACACACAGAAACAAACAAAGCCGAATATCTGATGAAAATATCTGCTCTTCAAAACATGCTCTATTAGGTGAAAACAACAACAACAATCCTTTCATCCAATTAAAAAAAAGCAATAAAAGTAAAAGCAATTAAACACAGTTGCTCTCCTAAAAGGAGCAGGTAAGGACGCTATGACTTGCATACCTGAGGTATGATTGACATTTTCTTCCTTAAATCGTGAAGTCCAATTTCAGTTGTCAAGATCTTATCAATCCAAATTTTACCTTCGGGTTCTGACAATCTAAAAAGGGCCGAGATGAGGGAACTTTTTCCAGCTCCAGTTCTTCCCACAATGCCAACCTACAGAGAGATCCAGGAGGCAGGATTAAAAAAAAAAAAAAATCACAAGATAAAGCAAAAGTAGGAGAAAACCTTTGGTTTTTGAAGAATAATTAAGGACATTCTACATGGAGTGTAGTCTAAGAGTTTCCCAACCTCAGCACTGATGACCCTCTGAGCTGGATACTTCTTTTTGGGGGCTGCCCTGGGCATTGTGGGGGATTTACTAGCATCCCTGGACCCTACCACATAGATGTCAGGAGCACACTCCCAAGATACCACCAAAAATGTCACTGACAAATGTCCCCTGGGGCAAAACTGCCCCTGGTTGGGATCCACTGTTCTAAAAAAAAAAGAGTTAAAAATAACAGAATCTGTTTACTGGCATTGAAAAGTCAACAGTCTCCTAAGTGGCCCATGAAAAAGCAACTTTTAAATTAGCTTTACTTGTAGGATCTGAGTAACTTGACTTTCCAAAATAATTTCACAGGGATATTAATTCAAGACAGAGGTGTCAGAAGTGACATAAATGAGTATTCATTTTTCAGAGTTCTGTCTTTTAAGATGACCTATTCTTTGGTAGAGAAACTTCCAAATATTAACTATCTGGCTACATTTTGTCTCAAATGGAAATGTTTTAAAATTCTGAAGAGAAGATTGCGGTGTCTTAAATAACTAGTAGCCAAAATAACTAGTAATAACTAGTAGCCAAAATACACATAATGAGATCAACAACAACACAAATAACATTTGCTATTTATGTAAGGCCTTTCATCTGAGCAGTTCAAAAGGCATTTCACAAACTAATTAATACTTACAATTGCCCCTTGAGAAACATTTGTGTCAAGTATCACTCCTCTATTAAAGCAAAGATAGAGAGAAATGAAGTGTATTGCCAATACGATCAAAGAATCAACAAAATGCAGGTAAAAATGTGGGGGCAATACTATATTGTAAAAACTGGCTTTCACGTGTGTGCATATAAATCTGTATGCAGAAACTGGCCTCTGTGCCAATGACCTTGCCCAACTGCAAATTTTCTGGAGGGAACTTCCCAAGAAATCACATCCTCCTTATTTAGGAATCTGGAGTCAACGAAGGCCACAAAAGATGCCTTCAGTCATTTGTCAATTAATAAATTTCAAAACTCACTGTTTTAAACAGAGAGGAAGCAAACTTTACTGAGCACTGAGTATGTGTTGGGAATGTTACATATTACCTCATTTGAACATCTCCATATCTGTAAAGTCAATAATGGCATTTCCACAAGGAATTTTATCTTTAAAGAGATAAGTATACAAAATATAAAAATGTAAATGTTTAAAAGGTGGCTTTAGCTAATTTTACTACCTTTGTAGTCATTTTGTTTCTACCTTATGGTAAATCCTGGCTTATACTTTATAGGCGGGCCATTTTTTGTATATAGGTACACCCTGGTGTGTGAGTGCATGCGTGAGTGTGTGCGTGTATGAGTGCGTGCGTGTGTGTGTGGCTTATGTATGTTTCTGAGTGTGTGAGTGTGTGTGTGTGTGTGTGTGTGTGGCTTATGTATGTTTCTGAGTATCTCTGGGTGTCCTTGTATAAATCAGCACATATCTAGACATAGACAAATGCTGTGTTTGTGAGAATGTGTGGACACTCACGTTATCAGCTCTATGGGAAACTGAGCCATCTGTGCAAACCTGGATGTTTGTAGGTTATTATTGGTAGATGGCCAGAATGGGCCCCTTAAAGGTAGGGGACACTGAGGGCTGCCTACGACCATAAGACTAGGCACTCAAAACTCAGGTGAGGATATAATCAGGAAAAGGCAACCAAAGAAAACCTAGCTCTGGTTATTTCTCTTTTCAAAGTCATCAAAATTACAGTCTCCAAGTCTTTCACAAGTCACCAATGGGTTTTACCAAATCCTATGGAGAATATCAGTAATATCAGTAAATTTACATTCATAACACCAAAGAGACACTTAGCCTTATTTTAATTGTGTTACAATTGCCCCTCTTTGTTTTCTCAGCTAGGCCAAGAGTGGTCTCTTTGGCCAAACATTAGATTTGGATCTCTCTTCAGATATAAAACTCAACATGATCAATACCCAGGACCCCACTCAGAATAGCTGCTGCTTCTGACTCCTCCATTTTAATCTAACAAATTCTTCCCCAAGTTCAGAGGCTCAAAACACCCACCTCCCAGCTTTCCCCAACTCCATATCCTAAAGATATTACTTGTTCTGTTTCTTGACTCAATACCCTCATTTTAATTTCTGCAGCCATTATCTGAGTGTAAGGCTGCATTAACATTTGAAAAACAAAACAAACCCTTTTGCTAGTTATAACCAGTGCAAGTGAATTTGAAAAATAAATAAATGCTAGCTACAACCCCAGCAATCTGACAGAATCCTTGTTATATATTAATGCCTTTTCTTTCTGAACGTGAGTGTGAGTTATCTGTATTCATAAAGATATAATCTCATATATTTAAACAAAATGAGAATATGGACAGATTATTATAATCTATTTTCATTTATTATTTAATAAAAGTATTTACTTTAGTGGCCACATAATATTACAGTATATATGATTATTTATTCAACAAATCCCCTATTTGTGGATGTTAAGGCTCCATATTTTGCTATTGTAAATAACACCGTGTTAAATATCCTTGAAGCTATACCTTTGCAAACAACCTTAATTAGTTCCTTAAAATAAATTCTTAGATGTGGAATTGCTGAGGAACAGGTATGAACATTTTCAAAGGAGGCTGTTAAGTCATGCCAAACTACCCTCCAGAAATACGATACCAATTTCTACTCCCACCCGCATCCCTGCAAATTCACTAACCAGGGTGTTACAACTTTGTTTAATTAACATTAGCTTGATTCTACAAAGTGGAATCACTTGCCCCATCACATCTTGCTAGCAGTACACGAGATCTGTTGGCTTCGGGCCGCCAGCGTCTTCCCTGTGCACTCACTTCTCAGATTCAACTTCCGAAGTATAGCTCTCCTCCTGGCACTCCACACTGGGAAACCTCCTCTACAAAATGGTCCCAACTAACCTTTCCAACCTTAGCTCCATGACTGGCTTGAGTTTGCGGGGTAGCTGTGAAGACTAAGAGTGCACATGTGTGTTATTCACCTAGTAGTTCCTGCCCCTGTGCAGTCACAGGTGCCGAATTCTTCATTCACATCAAATCACAGCATTGTGCCTTGGCATATGCCATCGTGCCTTTCACATGTATTTCAACCTGCTGAAATCCTAACCATTTTACAAAGTCTGTTTCAAATGCGTAATTGCATTAAAATCCTCCACCTGTCCCCTCATGTGGATTTCCCCATACTTAATGGCTGTCATATACCTTTTCTAAACAGCCATAAAATCTGTGAACTCCATCTGTCTTACAGAGCAGCCATTTATACACTGCTTTGTTTCTTCTACTAGGTGATATGTGCTGCGGGCAGGACCTATATTAGAATTAGCTTTGTATTATTTGTATCACCTGTGGTGTCCTGCAAAAACCAGAAATCCCCCAGAGAGTTGAGCATTTAAGTCAGGGTTGAAAGCCTTATGGGAACACTATTGCCATATTGCTCAGGTACACAATAAGCTAGGTGTTTTCCGCTTCTTATTTCGTTTAAGTTATACAACTCGAATGGTTAGGCCCTATCACTTGCATTTTTCAAGAGAGAAAAATCAAGTCTTAGTAAGATTGATTAAACTGTCTGAAATAACTGAGCCCCTAAGTGGCAATAATGGGACTGAAACCCAGGTCTGCCTGCCTCTTGCCCATTCTGCTGACGGCCTCCCTATCACTTGGATAGCATGGCTCTGTAGTCCCGTGGTCCAGCTAGAAGGGAGACAGCAGGGAGAGAAGTGTGGTTGTGGTTAAAGGCACTGGCCTGCTATACTAGTCCTATTGTCACACATTTAATGTATGGTATGGACATGGGTGAGTATCAGAAGGTGGCTGGAACAAGAAACGGACAACTTTGAGCCAAGAGGGTACCTGTATTAGGGTGGATTACAGCTGTTGACAGGAAGAAGTGGCACCCACAGCAGAGGCTGGGAGAGAGACCTGTAGCTACGCTGGACATGGGGCAACTAGGAAACAGACCAGACAGACCTAGTGTACTGTTTGGGGCAGTGAGACTAATTTTGATTCCTTTCATCAGTAGTGAAAGGAATTCAAATACTTTGCTGTGCTGAGGGGGTATGAGGACAAAGACTGCTATTCAGGAAAGGGTGTATTGTGGGGTGAAAAGTGTGATAGAGGACAGAGACGACTGGAAAGGTGCAAAGGAATGCAGAAATGTGGAATCACACAGAATTAAACCGCAATGTAAACTCATGATTTGTAGAATATAAAAGTAAAAACAAAAAATCCATAGGGTTGTATGTGCCCAGGGACTATCCAGAGTCTCATGTTTCGTCCTAAGGGGGGCTGGAGCAATCCGTGAGCTCAACTTCAAGTTGTCAAAAGAAGTTTCTTGGAAATCTCAGATTATCAGTCATTAAAAGTTGCTTACTGGAGAGCGATGGCTTTATTGCAGGGGCAGAAGTAGGATTGGTTCTTGTGCCAATGCAATTTTAATCAAAAGAGTGGGATGGGCCTGACAGTCTGCATTTCTAACATGTTCCCAGCAGAGGCAGGTGATGCTGACCCCAGCCCCCAAGATGAGCAAGCAGGCAGGGGAAGTGGGACAATCTGGCTGTGAGGGGAGGGGTTTCTCAGCACACATTAATGTAAAAAAGGAGAAAATAGTAGAAACTAATATTTTTGCATATTACAAGGTCTAATACACATCTGTAAAAATGTATTATCCAAGTAATAGCTCTGAGCAAGGAAAAAAAATAACAAACCAAAATCAATCTACCTCTAGACCTGAAAAATGCTTTAAAATGGCCCAGTACTCTCTAAAATGATCAAATCAACCACAAAATCATCTAAATGAAAAATGCAGCCAGTGTTTGGAATCTAACCAGGAATCCTAGGGTGGTATACACCTCATTTTGGTTCATTCTTTTTTACTTGCTATTTCTTCCATGAATTAGAAATCTGCTTAGTGCCCATTACTTTTTCCTATTTATTATAACGTCCAGGAATCTGAGCAGATGAAGCAATTAAAAGAGAATGAAGCCCTGTTTCTGCTGTGTGGACACATCCCTGCCGGGAACAATGCCTCTCTCCATCAGATCCAACAGCAAAAGGGACTGCCTGAGATCCTGGGGCTGCCAGCAGGTATGGAGAAGATGAACCATGAATATACACAGGCAAAGTGGAACAATTCACCACGATGTTGCCTGGATGCCATCTCTGAATACACAAATGGTGTATTCAGTAAAGGTGACACTGTGAGTGAACCAGGACACAAAAGCCAAGCGGGGCCGGGCGTGGTGGCTCGTGCCTGTAATCTCAGCACTTTGGGAGGTCAAGGCAGGTGGATCACTTGAGGTCAGGAGTTCAAGACCAGCCTAGCCAATATGGTGAAACCCCAAGCTACTTGGGAGGCTGAGGCAGGAGAATCACTTGGACCAGGGAGGCAGAGTGAGCTGAGATTGCACCACCGCACTCCAGCCTGGATGACACAACAAGACTCGGTCTTAAAAAAAAGGCAAAAGCCAAGTGGTTGTTGCTATAATTCAGTCTTCAAATTCAATTTGAAGACTGTTGAGAAATACTGAGTGTATGATTGCTGAGAAATGCTGAGTGTTTGCTAAGGATAGTGGCAAGGAAAACCTAGATGCGCCCACCAAGTAGAAAACTACTTGGGGCATTCTAAAATGGCAGAACAATATATAAATATCATACACCGGTTAAAACAGTTCTTTAAGTGTGGGACATCTGACCCTGCCCCTGTGGTTCCCTTGTGGGGAATACTTTTTAGTTTGTCTGTGGTCAGTGGTAAGTGGGCACCAGATGCCTACTTGGTATATTTTTGTGTTATGAGAAAATACCAAACATTTGTTTGTTAATAATCATCACCTGTTCAGACAGATTAGATGTGTGGGTCAGAGTCTGCTCAGGGCCTTCAGCCTGGAATGCTGTCAGCCCCCTGAGGCTCTCAACTTGGAAGGCTGCTGGCCACTCGGACAGTCCCACTTTGCTGTTCTATGAGTGTCTGGTTCTCAATTCCTTCAGTGCTGCCTGGGTGGGAGGTCTCTTGGTCTACCAACAGCTAGTCTTGGTACCCTCCCACATTTTAGTTCTCAGGTAATCCTATGATGTGGGGGGATGGGGTTTAAGATGAAACAATATCAGTGTGGAGATATAGGTTGTTCTCTAACTTGTACAACAGAGATTTGTAGATAATTCATATTTTACGGCTTCAAGGAAAATTTACAACGTGACCAAACTAACTGAATGCTGATGACCACGGAGGACCTGATAAACACATTGTCTGAGAGTAAGCAAGTGTTCCCCGGGCGCCATCAGGAACAGAATCTGAAAAACCTTGCTTCAGCAAGAGCTACAGTTGATGTTGTCTGCAGAATGGTCTTCGCCTTCTTCGTACTCACAAGGACACGGGGTAGATAATAAGGAATCAGCTTTTGCTGGTTTCCTGGGTATCACCTGGCCACGAAGCTGCACATTTATTTTTCAAGGCACAATGAAAAAAGTATGACTGTAGTCCATTAAATTGGGTCTGTGGTGGGAAGAGCTGAAAAGAGCAGTTCTGATGGTATCTAACACTGATGCCCAGGGAGTGGGCTGTTTGCAGGAGTTGTCATGTGTGTTTTATACTGATTTCTTTGTATGTTCATATCCCTCACTCTCACAGGCACCCACCATACGCACTGCGGCATGCCATCTTCTGGGGGTGCAGAGGTGAATATAAAATGCTCCCTGACTTTAAGACTCAGGGTACTGTGAGATGCTGACCCAGCATTATACATCATGCCATTGTGCTATCTTCTTTAAAAAAAATTGTGGTAAAATAACATAAAATTGATTATTGTAACCACTTTAAAATGTACAGTCCTACTGCATTAAACACATTCATGTTGTTGGGCAACCATCACCATCATCCACCTCTAAAACTCTGTTCTTCCTGTGAAACTGAAACTCTGTACCAATCAAACACTGATGCCCACTCCCCAACCCCTGCCACCCACGATCCTACTTTCTGTCTCCATGGCTAACTCCTCCAGGTACCCACATGTAAGAGGAATCTTATAGCACCATCCTTATGTGTCTGGCCTAGTTCACTCAGCATAATGTCTTCAGGGCTCATCCATGTCACGGCATTTGTCAGAATTTCCTTCTGTAATCCCAGGCGTGATATGGGAGGCTAAGGTGGGCAGATTACTTGAGCTCAGGAGTTCAAGACCAGCCATGGCCAATGTGGCAAAACCCAGTCTCTACTAAAAATACAAAACTGAGTTGGGTGCAGTGGCGCACACCTGTAATCCTAGCTACTCGGGAGGTTGAGGCAGGAGAATCGCTTGAACGTGGGAGGTGGAGGTTGCAGTGAGCCGAGAAGGTGACATTGCACTTTAGCCTGGGTGACAAAGCAAGACTCTGTCTCCAAACAAGAATCTGTAAGATGATGTAGAGAATACAGTTTCATAGAGGCAGAGATGTCTGAACTAACTGAAAAAGGGTGCACACTAGGAGCAAGGTGGACAGGTGCTTCGGGAGAAGGACAGCACCTTGAATGCAGGGGCTGGGTGCCCATGTTGGGAGTCGTAACGAGAGGGGTGGGAAGGAGGAGATTCCTACTGTCTTGTTTGTTCTGGTTTAATTCTGTCAAGAGGCTGTCTTAGTCCTGGCCACAGGCCCTAGGCCACACGTGAAAGGGACGTTACTGGCGGACTTAGATGCCTGCAGAACCAGCTCACAAACCTCCAAATAGCCTCCCAATCCCCTTCTTGCTTTCCTTTCAGTGACTTATGAGTGAGTCTCTGATGCCTTTACTGCCTCCGGCTTGGGGCTCTGATTTCTGAGCACTGATGGGGTCATGGGATCTAGGTCTTCCCTGGGGGCTGAGAGCCATGCAGCTCCTGTCAGGATGGGTCTGGAGCTCATTAGGGTTGCAGCAGCAGCTCACCCAGGCCAGGAGCTAGCCATGTAAGGATCAGATCTGTGATCAAACTGTTTCAGAAAAAGTTTGCAGTGAGAAAGAAGGGGAGGGAAAGCAAAGCACTGGTTAAAGGAAGGCAAGAAAGACTAAGGAAAGGGCCTAATATGGTTGGCTGTGTCTCCGCCCAGATCTCATTTTAAATTCCCACATGTTGCAGGAGGGACCCGGTGGGAGGTAATTGAATCATGGGGGCAGGTCTTTCCTGTGCTGTTCTCAAGATAGTGAATAAGTATCACAAGATCCAATGGTTTTACAAGGGGAAGTTTCCCTGTACAAGCTCTCTCTTTGCCTGCTGCCACCCATGTAAGATGTGACTTGCTCCTCCTTGCCTGCTGCTGTGATTGTGAGGCCTCCCATTACACGTGGAACTTTAAGTCCATTAAACCTCTCTTTCTTCTGTAAATTGCCCAGTCTCAGGTATACCTTTATCAGCAGCGTGAAAACAGACTAATACAGGTCAAAGGATGAAGGAGGAGAAAGGCTGGAACAGAAGCTGCAGAAATGGAGAGGAAGAGAAGGACTTGAGAAATGCAACAAAGTAAAAATCCACAGAATTAGACATGGGAGGGTTGGTGACAAAAAGCCAGAGTTGACTTCCTAGAAAAATGCATGAGTAATTAGATGTCAAATAGAGTATCCTGGGTCACCTTAAGCTCCAGCCCTGAGGCCCTCAGACCCACCAACCACAGTGAATCAGTTCATGGCATGAAGAAAGAAATGTTGGTATCCACATTCCATGGTCAGTTTCCAAGATAGGTTAACCTATGTATCACTGATCCCCTTCACACAGCCATAAGGAAGCCAACAAGCAGACGTAGTACTAAATCTTCTGAAATTTAGAAGAGGCAAGATGCTTAAAACCAACCTTTTCTCGTGATTTAATGAGTGCTGTCAGGTGCTTCAGTACCAGAGGCCCATCTAGACTGTACATGAAGTTAACATTGTCAAAGATGATCACTCCTTCATGGGGCCAGGCCGGT
This sequence comes from Plecturocebus donacophilus, assembly GCA_004027715.1. Taxonomy (NCBI): domain Eukaryota; kingdom Metazoa; phylum Chordata; class Mammalia; order Primates; family Pitheciidae; genus Plecturocebus; species Plecturocebus donacophilus. The sequence goes on from PVKP010029402.1 coordinate 10,370, forward strand.
GGTGGGCGTTTCTGGCATTCCCAAGGTGCTTCTTTTTCAAGGTCTGTGTATTCAATCACCCTCTCTACTGAGATCATCTGAAAGAAATATGACATCCCCATGGGTTAGGAATGGAGGGTTTCATTTATGATGTTGAGAGACTGTCAATGAAATGTTCTTTTATACATGGTTGGTTAAGGAGAGAAGCAGGAGACCAATGAGGATGGTGATGACTTACAAACTTGGTTCATGATTGTGTAACACTTTCACTTACAGCCACTTCCTTCAACATTAGTTTAAAATAATGAGAAAAATTAATGCTTAGATTTTATTTATCCACTTTTCACATCTGTATTAAAGGCAAGAAAATTTTGTAAAGGAAAAGAATACTTACATCTACCAATCAAGAATCTTTTGCTCACCAGGCACAGTGGTTCACGCCTATAATCCCAATACTCTGTGAGGCCAAGTTGGGTGGATCACCAAAGGTCAGGAGTTTGACACCAGCCTGGCCAACATGGTGAAATTCCATTTCTACTAAAAATACAAAAAGTAGCCAGGTTTGGTGGCAGGCACCTATAATACCAGCTACTCGGAAGGCTAAGGCAGGAGAATCACTTAAACCCAAGAGGCAGAGGTTGCAGTGAGCCAAGATCATGCCATTGCACTCCAGCCTGGGTGACAAGAGTGAAACTCTGTCCCCTGCAGCAAGAAAAAAAAATCTTTTGTTATAGAAGGGTTATCTGATATAGATTAGTTAAATTGGATGATCATGAAACCTCACTGTAATAATTACCCAAATTTTACTCTATGAAAATAATGGAAAGATTTTATGTTCATTGCTTTTCTCCCTTTAAGAGAAGATGCAATTATTTAAAACACTGATTAAAGCCTCCTCTACCACCATAAACTAATACCCTTTGACTAGCACATTCCAAGAGGGTGCTTGCTATACCAAGAAGGCACACCAGAAAACCCAAGGCCTTCCTTCCTTCTGTTTATCACGTAAGAGAATAAAGCTAAAACTGGGAGAGGAGGATCTATTAATTAAACATAAACAACCTCAAAATACTGCAATCTTCTTTTACCAGGAATGAAGAATTACCCATTAAGAAACAAAAATAAACAGGCTACTAAGAAATTAGCTTATATCCTCTCCAGAATTTCAGAACCTTCCTCCTATAGAGACATTTATTACATCTGAAAAAGCTTGTGATGAATATAAAACCTGCTGACATAGCAACCATAAGACTCAGAAAAAGATGTATATATTTTATTTTACATTAACATTAAACAGATGGAGAAAGGGTCTTAAAAACCTCTGTTAGCAAAGATGTAAAAATAACAGTTTTAATATTTCACATAAGAATGGCTTTTATGCCATTTAATGGCAAGGAGACTTGAAAAGGCAGAGAACATGAAGATAAACATTACCATATTCTCAACTTCGGCACTTTGTCGAACACACCACTGAAACATCCCCATGAGCGTGAGGGCATAGGACAGCGCCAAGCCAACCTGCCCGGCATCCAGAGCTATGTCAGGAGGAAGAAGAGAATAAAGTCAATCTCACTTCAAACTTAAGCCTGGCTCCTTCTGCCACTTACCAGTAATGTTAAAACAATTTGCACATAATGACATTAATAGCTACAATTTTACCATTTGTTGCTTGAGTTCAAGATACAATGGGGAAAACAACACTGTATATTCAGAAAGTTTATTAGATGATTTTATGCATTTCAACAGGATCAACATATATTTGCTTAACAGTATTATATATGCAAGAAATAATGTCATTATTCAGACATTCATTATTATGGTTTCAGAGCCCATTATGTTATTCCACTTTCTACGTGCAATTCAACCACAGCTGGAAACCACTAAAAACAAAGCAATAGGTTGTAAGCGTCAATGCTTTTGAGACTAAAATACTACTCTTCTTGTTCCATTAAGTATGGTCATGCACTGTTGTTACTGGGATGGTGAACTCATGCTATGCTTGTCTGGTACCCATGTGGCAGTGAAGATGATACTCTTTCCTGCTGAGAATTTTTCTCAACCTCATGCACCAGGCAACTACAACCAATAGTTACAAGTAGTCAGAAAGCTAACACCTTAAGTGGGACAAAATGCTTCAGAATAAATTGGTTCTCTCTTCACAACTACCAGACACTAACAGAAATGTTCAGAATGTCAATTGTGCATACCTCAACCCATTCAAAGAAAGATAAAAGAAACCCATCAAGACCCAAATGACTCCCTTAAATGCATCACACTGCTGAATCCTATCCAACCTGACACCCTGTGAATGATTTAACACACTTCATTAGGATCAAACAGTATGTAGGATTAGACAAGGTGGCAAGAGTTTAATTTAATAACTGTAAACACAGCTATAAATTGTAATCATACCATTCATAGTTATTCACATCTGTACTTACTTTTTGCCAGAATCAGGGACCCAAAGGCAACGATGATGACAAACATGGCACAGATTGCATCCAGACGGACGGCGAACCAGCGGGACGTTGTCAAAAACAAGAACCAAGCCTCTGAATTTGAGAATAAGCATGATGAATAAGTAGAAGAACCGTATTAACTGCATTGAACGTGAGTGAGTGTTCTGCTCAGTTGAGCTACAGAAGATTTTTACGTGGAGTAGGACAGCAAAGCTGCACACCCAAGGAACCTATAGATTCCAGAAAGCTAAGTGATACGGGCAATATATGATACCCATATAAAATGGTATAGTGGCTTTGAGTGAAGATGCATGCGAATATGAAACCCAGAAATATGAACCTAATAAAGAACTGAGAAAAACAATCTCCTAAGGGCACCTCTTGCAGGGCTGAGAGGTACTTATGTGAAGGGCATCTGGTTGACTGTTCCCGTTCCCCAATAGCAGAGCGTAGCTCCCAGTTTACTTCACCTTCCATACTTACCAGAAGGGCCATACGCACTAGCTACTGCTTAGGGGCTATATCAAAATGACCTCACTACCAGGATTTGCATGTGGTTTTTGCTTTGTTTGTTACTTCTTTTTTCCTTTTTGCATGTGTTTTTTAAAGTGCCATTTCATCAGCAAGATGAAATAAAGCTTGGAATCATAGACCAGAATTTTGTAGATTTGGTGGAAATTCTGAAACTTCCAAATCGAAAAAGTCTTCACTGATTTTTCAGCAAACTATAGCATGTGAACCAGCATCTATTTTTGTTAATAAAGTTTTACTGAAACACAGTCACAGCCATTTGCCGACGTACTAATATCTGCTTTTGTGCTACAACACAAAGGTGATTAATTGCAACAGAAACAATAGTGGCACACAATGCCTAAAAGATTTACTAGGTGGCCTTTTGCAGAAAACGTTTGCTGACAGAGCCACAGGCCATGCATGGTGAGAGAAGGACCCCTCAAGACAGTCAGGGCGCACAAAGAAGGGATGTGCAGAGGGGATTCCGAGATGAGTCCAAGCCCAGAAAAAGGGGATGGAGAAGGAGAGGAAGATGTGCAAAAAGCAGGATGTGGGGCTGGGCTCTGAGGTGCCGGCCAACCAGCTCATCTTCCCAGGGAGTTTAAGCCAGAGAAATCAGATCCTGTCCTTTGAAACCATTTCCTGAAATGGACAGACCTGAATGTAAATCCTGGTGGGCATCAAACAGTTCCTGACACCTCTCTTCTGCTTTGTATGCCCGAATGGTCCAGAGCCCCTGGAGAGAAGATGACAAGTGGGAAAATACTGGACTCCGAGCTGGGGAAACAGAGACAGAGAAAACACTCAGTGAGGCTGCATGCAGGGAAACCAGCGACCTCCCAAGCTGCATCATCACACATCCACCAAACAGCACACGCAGGCTTCCTAGGAGGCTTCGTGATTCAAGGAGAAATAAATGCTCCCAACAGCCTGAGGGGACCCTGCCATTGCAATCTCAACCTCCTGCTCAAACCACACCTCACAAAAGGGGCTTGGAAATGAATGTCCTATCTTTGACCACAGTCAAATCTAGTTATAATTCTTTCCTTCCTAACTCAGTCTTCCAGGTCCTCCTCCTCTCTATATTCTTCCCTGACATCTCTTTGGGTAGAAATGATATTTCTCTGATTTTTGAGCCAGTAGCATTTTTAAAAACAATTCTGTTGAGAGAACTCACCACACTGAATTACAATTAATCATCTATGTGTCTGTCCCCACCTTAAATTGTTAATTTCTCAAGGGCCAGCTATAGCCATTGCATCCTGGTAACTGGACGGTACCTGGCACAGGACAGGTACTCAAGAAGTAAGCTGAACAGACTGTCATTTCCCTGTATCCTGGGGAATCTTCTGTGTCCACTCATGCTAGAAGTCCTTTATGATCTCTACGGAACTGGGTGCTTCAGTGAGTGCCCTTGTGCCATGCCCAAGGAACCTGCCCAGCCATGATGTCTCTAAATGGTCTTAACACTGGCTCCAGGAAACTGATGGATGTTTTTACGACTGCCCCATTGAAAACTCATCTTGATCTTTGGAGGTATCTATGGCATGTGCCATTGTCTTTTTCAGAATATGCTGTGGTCTCAGTGGGTTCATCATCTCTACAAAATTTTAAGAAGTGAATACTCTTTTGTGTGCCTTCTTTTTTCTCTGGGAACTGTGTATCCCGTGAGGGTCACTGATCAGTGACTCCTCCTTGGGCCACTGTATTTTTGTTTGTGTGGTGTTGTTGGTGTTTTTTTTTTTTGTTTTTCTTCTGACACAAAGTTTGGCTCTTTGGCCTAGGCTGGAGTAAAGTGGAACGATCTCAGCTCACTGCAATCTCCTCCCCTCCCGGGTTCAAACAATTCTCCTGCCTCAGCCTCCCAAGTAGCTGGGATTATAGGAACCCACCACCACGCTTGGATGATTTTCGTAGAGATGGGGTTTCACCATCTTGGCCAGGCTGGTCTTGAACTCCTGACCTCAGTTGATCTGCCCACCTTGGCCTCCCAAAGTGCTAAGATTATAGGCGTGAGCCACCGCAACTGGCCTGTTGGTTTCTTTTGAGACAGGATTTCTTGTTGTAGGGTACTGAAACACTGTGTGGGACCTTCTGAGGGTTATTATGTTTTTAATTATCAAGGCTCTAGTGCCTCTGGTAGTCCTCATATGTTCAAGGTTCTAGCGTCCCTTCCAAGCAGTCTCAAGCAAGCCTCATAAGAACCCAACAGGGAAAGTATTATATCCTTGACAGAGGGAAAAACAGATTTGAGGCATTAAGAATACTGCCCAAGGTTGGGCGTGGTGGCTCACACCTGTAATCCCAGCACTTTGGGAGGCTGAGGCAGGTGGATCATCCGAGGTCAGGAGTTCGAGACTAGCCTGACCAATATGGTGAAACCCCATCTCTGCTAAAAATACAAAAATTAGCCAGTAGTGGCAGGTGCCTGTAGTTCCAGCTACTCAAGAGACTGAGACAAGAGAATTGCTTGAACCTGGGAGGCAGAGATTGCAGTGAGCCAAGATTATGCCACTGCACTCTGGCCTGGGAGACAGAGTGAGACTCCGTCTCAAAAAAAAAAAAAAAAACCGAAAACCAAACAAACAAACAAACAAAAAACACTGCCCAAGATTAAGTAAACTAAGCCACGTAAGCATGCAAATGGTAGACTTGGGCATCGGACTCATATCTGTTTTATTTCCAAGGCTGTGCTTTTAATCTGAACCACAGGTCTCAGAGACAGAATAATCAGAGTTAAACATTCTCATGCATCCTGAAGGCATTTTTCTCCAGACTTTGTAGCCCACAATTGAAAAATCCCCAAATCTTACTTAGCTAATATCCAATAGCCTTCCCTATTCCTGTGGCACTTATTAATCACCCTGCATTGAACAAAGTCCCTGGGAATCTAGGGTGAGCAAACTCAAGGATCTTACCATCTAAAATCATGGGGCACATGGGTTCACACTCATGGCAGATATTGCTAGTGGATCACAGTATCTTTACAGACAGAAATTGGATATGGCTTCACATTCCTGGCACTGCCAAATGAGTGCAGGTGGCTAGAGAAAGGCAACCAAATGCCATTCTGGTTTTTATGCACTTCTCTATGACTGTTACTATGGTCACTTTTGCAAAAATAAGAAATCATTATGATCAACTGCAGATCTGTTATTAAGATTCCTTAAATGCCAACTATGGTTCCAGAGGCGGCAAGGCAGTCCAACTGAGGCTGTGGAAATCCTTGAGGGCACAAGGATGAAGCTGGGTTATGCCTCCTTGCCATGGCAATCAGGCATCCTGCTTTTAGCCAGTGACTCCAGCAGTGGTCTCAAAAAACATGATCCACTGCTGCTTAGAAGAAACAGTGGAATTGTGATTTACGGCAGAGACCCACCACCCCAGATGGATAACAGCAAACAGTTCCAACCAACTGGTCACCACAGTTGGTGATCTGAGGGCATGGAGAAAGGAACATGCATATTTAACTCACTGTCACAGCCAGCCGGGGTGCAGGGACACCCAAATATGCCTCAGGGGCCATGATGAAGTTGTCCGAATTTGCCCATGAAAATGTTTTCAAGCTTTAGCATACATGCTGAAATTCAAGAGAGAAAATCCCACACTGCTTCCGAAAAACCCTTCCTAAGTCCCCTTTTCTCTACATCCACATGGATCAGATGTGGTCCTAGACACAGACAGACATCTATGTCAAGATGTTCCTTCTGGAACAGATGCTTCCTTCAACATACCACAGACTCCCTGAAGATAAGACTGTCATATAACTTCATTTCATGAGCGGGCCCAAACCATAAAATGCCTGTACAGCCTTGCTGTCCACACACAACACTAGCGAGGGCCAGTGATCTTCACAAGGAAGGTCTCCCAGCAACACTAGCATTTATACTCTACCTTCCCTAGCAAGGCCTATGGCCCAAGTGTTACTCACATATGGACTCCGCTGCTCGGCCCACCCCATTGAATACCTCATAAGACGAGACCTCATGGTAGTTTAGCTGGTTTTCTTGATGACTGAAAAGTTTTTCTACAACTTTTATGGACTGTCACCCACTCCACTTTATGGAGACACTTAGGATAAATGCCTCTTAAGAGTTCACTGTTGGTCAGGTGCAGTGGCACATGCCTGTAATTCTAGCACCTCGGGAGGCTGAGGCAGGCAGTTTACTTGAGGTCAGGGGTTCAGGACCAGACTGGCCAACATGGTGAAACCTCGTCTCTACTAATACTACAAAAATAGCTGGGTATGGTGGTGCATATCTGTAATCTCAGCCATTTAGGAGGTTGAGGCATGAGAATTGCTTGAACCCAGGAGGTAGAGGTTGCAGAGACCAAGATTGTGCCATTGCACTCCAGCCTGGGTGATAGCAAGACTCCATTTCAAAAACAAAAACAAAAACAAAAAACAAAAACACAAGAGTTTGTTGTTAAAAGAGAAACATATATATGTCACAACAAAAAACTGCTTTGTCCTGATAAACTTCTATTTCCCACTCAGTAGATACTGAAATGATGGGACTCAATGTTTCTCTTCTAGGCATGGCTTCCAGAGAGTGGAGTTGGCATTTATTTGCAGTTACTATCCACAGTGGAGCTTTCCTGATACAAATATATTCCTTCTTTACTTTTTGGTTATCATCCTTATACCTTTAATTAAAAAGTAGAGCAATTCTACTCTCCTTATGAGTTTTTGTTTTAACAATAATGAAATATGTTAATTTGTGCATGCATAATGAGATGAATTTCATCTCTGCAATTACTTGTAGAATAGAGTGATTAATCATAAAATTTCTTCCCCATGATTCCAAAACTAGGAAATTGAATAGAGCAACAGACTATATGTTTTCTAAACTGATACCTCTCCTTGTGATCTAGGGGATTATTTTTAGTGTCCATATATATGAACAGCCTGGGGGGGAACAGCCTGAACACTCAGTGACATTAGAACGAGTACTGCTGGTAACAAAGGGAAAACTGAAAATAACAATGCTTATCTTTTCAAAACGTTTAAATCTGCAACTTACTAGTCATTTTGTGAGTTTGCAAAAGTCATAAATTTACCAAATATATTGCTTCTGACACCTCTTTTCCTTTCTCCAAACTTCTCATTTCCTTGTCATTTTTAGCATCTTTGGGGAAAGAAAAATACTCTATTTTCTTTCCATGTTAGTTCCACCATGATCAAATTTTTATTCCTAAGAAAAATGTTTAATTAAGTGTCGGCTTTGTGTAAGGAAGTATCTCATAAACAAGACACGAATAGTCCCTGCCTTCAGGGTGCTGACATTCCTGTAGAATATTATTTCTGATATGTCCTTCACTCCTTCCTTGTTCCAGATTGCAAAGTTGCAAGTTGCATGCTATCAATTCCACATGCTCTAAGGGACACAATAATTCATGATGGCCAATACATTCGTTACCTAATGTTAGAGAAATTCTGGAAGACAGAGTCTGCCAAATTTCAGGGGGTCTCTGTAATCATGGCATAAATGGAAGCTAGCTAGCTTGTCTATACCAACCCGAGTTTCCACTCACTTGTAGATTCCAGGCGCTTCACGTCTCTTGACGTTTCCAAAAAATATCGTCGAAGAAAAATGAAAACGATTCCAAGGGGAACCAAGGGTATTGCGATCCAAGGAATCACTGCCACAGCCACAGAGACCACACCAACCACTTGCAGCAATGTCTGAAACAGCAGAAGTAAATGCAGGTTTTCCTTATCAAGTATTCTTTTCAAAATGACTTTCATGAGTTATTGTTAGGATTACACTCCTTTCCTCGAAAGACTTTTGCAGTACCAGGGACTGTTTTCCATCCAAAGGAATAACAAAAGTATAGGTGGTCCTGATGTTATCTATTATATGCCTGCCATGTGCCAAACACTATGATATGTACTTACCCATTAGTTCCTTTTTTGTTTTTCTTTTTTGAGACAGAGTCTTGCTCTGTTGCCTAGGCTGGAGTGCAGTGGTGCCATCTCCTCTCACTGCAGCCTCCTGCTCCTGTGTTCAAGTGATTCTCCTGCGTCAGTTTCCTGAGTAGCCGGGACTCCAGGTGCGTGCCACCATGCTTGACTAACTTTTTGTATTTTTAGTAGAGATGGGGTTTCACCATATTGGCCAGGCTGGTCTCAAACTCCTGATCTCAAGTGATCTGCCCACCTCCCTCCCAAAGTGCTGGGAATACAGATGTGAGCCACCACACCAGGCCCCCATTAGTTCTTTTGATATACTCAGCAGCCCCATGAATCAGGCATTATTACTTTCCCTATTTAATAGATGAGAAAACTGAGATTCGGAGTAGGACTTGAGTCCCAAACTATCATGAGTGAGTTCATGTTATCAGGGCCATGAGCAAGCAGACATCATAGACAAGGAACCCAGAAGCCTCAGCTATGCACGGGATAAAGAAGTAACTAACTGTAAGTTCAGTGCTTAGAAAAAAAGGAAATAATTTAAATCTTCACCTTTAGAAGTGAGGAGTCATCTCTCTTAGTATCCATCCTTTGTGTATCTGGCTGTATAGTAAATACACATGTTATCAACTCACTTAAATCTCACAATATACCTATGAGGTAGTATTACTACAACATTTTACAGATGGAGACACTGAGGCACAGGGAGAAAAAAGTAACTTGATCAAGAACACACAGCACCAGTCACAGAGCCAGGGAGCATGCATCGTCAGCCCCTACATTTAAGCTTGTCCCCAGCGTAGGGTCAATGTTTTATTGGTCAGGACAAAATACTTAAATTTGTCTTTAACTTTTCCTCTAAACACACTTACATAAGAAATTAGAGTTTATTAACATGCTCAGTAAAGAATAGATAAAAGAAAAGTAATACAATTTTTACATGTTTTAAGAAACCTGAGATTTTTTTCTTATTACAATATATTCAATTTTTTATCATCAGAAACATTTGGCTTCTAGTTCTCTTATGTTTAGTAGCATTGAGGAAGAGTTCTGATAACAAGAAAACAACTTACAATGTCTAACAGTGTTTTGTGTGTTTTTTAGCTTTAATACTTGGATATACATTACATTTTCCACCAGTAGGAGAAAAGTTTCAAATGTCTATTTCAGAGGCACATGATGATAACAACAGCAAATGACATTTATGAGCTGTTTCCGGATGTAAGGTTCTGTGCTAATGGATCTGTGAATGTTCACTTACTCATCACCTCACCCAGCAAGGTAACTTTATCTTTGGAAATTACCTTGGTCTAAAAGGTGAAAAACAAAAACAAAAGCAAGAAGCACAGAAACCCAAGACATTGGATGATGCTCATTTAAGTATTCATCTTTATTAGGAAATGGGTAATATCACGGTCTGTGGCTTCAGGAAATATGAGTGCAAGAAAAGTGAGTGCCTACCTACTCTGAAAGCACAATGCTTGCTTCTTGGGAAGGATCGAACAGTGGGGGCATGCAGATTCACACTATACATGGTCTGAGGCCTCCAAAGTTCATAGTCTTACATAAAAGTACGTGACTTCATCAGGAAGTATAGAGTGCTATAGAAATATAAGGAAAGGCTGGGTGCAGGGGCTCAAGCCTGTAATCCCAGCACACTGGGAGGCTGAGCCAGGTGGATCAACTGAGGTCAGGAGTTTGAGACCAGCCTGGTCAACATGGTGAAACCCCATCTCTACTGAAAACATACAAAAAAAATTAGCTGGTTGTGGTGGCGCACACTTGTAATGCCAGTTACGTGGGAGGCTGAGTCAGGAGAACTGCTTGAACCTGGGAGCTGGAGGCTGTAGTGAGCTGAGATGGTGCCACTGCAACCAGCCAGGGTGAGAGAGTGAGACTCTGTCTCAAAAAAACAAACAAAAAAAAGATAGAAAGAAAGAAATATAAGGAGGAATATATGTATATTTTGTAGAGATTTTTAAGCAAGATTTACGACTGATTTTCACAGGCATGTTGAACAGACAACCAGAAAGTATAGCATGAATAGTCACCTGCAGGTCGCAATCACAGTTTAATTGCCGCGGGAACACAGGCAGTTCTGTGTGTCTTCTCAGCACCACCACCTGCATCTTGACCTGCCAGCTCAGCATCTGGCTCACTAGGCCACTCACAAATTTCTGTCTCGAGCTGACAACCAAAATAAGGTACAATTGCCCTGCCTCCCAAAAACCAAGAAGAGGTAACATTTCACGAGGCTTGCTTATATCCAAATCTCTATACTTATGTATTTCACATTCATGATCTAACTTCACTCCCATATCAAATCTAAATAGGAGAGATTATCATCTCCATTCACAGAGGAGGAAACTGAGTCTCAGAGAGATTCAGTAACTTCCTCAAGGTCAGAAAATTCAGTCACACTGACCTCACACCTGTTCTCTTAATCAATGCATGATACCATATCCTACATACATGATTCATATGTTTTTAAAAATGTAATAGCTAAATATACCTGTATTTTTTATATTTTTGTTTTCTGTATTTTCTAGTTTCGTAGGTTTGTGTGTGTGTGTGTGGTTGTATCTGGTCTCTCAATGAGGTAACCAATCCCAGGCTCCCAGCTAATTAGGAAATAACAGAGTTCTCAGTTCAGAAAGAAGAGCTGATCTTTAAAAAGTCTTAAAATACTTGCTAATAGAACGACAACACATATTGATGTAAGAATTATTGTTTACATTTAAAAGTCTCATAAAAAGATGAGTTCTAGACCCAGAAAACAAAATGACTTAAGAAAAAAAGAACATTTTGAAAAATATATAAAACCTCAGGACACAAAATAAGGGTTGAATACATTTCATATTCAGTATCTATATTTGAGTGGTAGTGAAAAATACACAATTTTCCCAGGCAGACTCTTCTAGAATTAATTTTGTATCTGAATATTACAGAATGGAACATATTCTTTTAACAAGCATAATTTTAACTACAATGCCTGTTTGGCATTTAATCACCAAACTGCTTTGAGTCCTAGAGAAATTTTTAGGTATCTATCCACTATTTACTTTAAACTTCATTCTGTGGGATTCAGTTCCTGCTAGTCTTTGTGAAGCTTGTGCCAATGAACATGTTTTCTATAAACAGCAATAAAAATGTATTCCTATTTTATGCAAATAAATACGCCATCCATCCTTCTGGCTTATTCTATTCCTTATTTGAACTCTCCCTCTCTCTCTCACCCTTCTATTAGGTACAAGATGAAATATGTATTTAATCATGAGGGCACTTAATCAGTAGACGGTACTTTCATGATTTGTTTATGGTATTAAAACATAAAGTCAGGATCATTAAGATTGCTAACACCTCACAGAACCTGGAAAGCTTTTAATTCTGCTGTTAGTCGCTCAGGAATTGTGTTCCAAGTTGTGATAAGTACAAATCGTCCAGACTGCTTTAAACGATTACTGACTTTGGAGAAGACAAAACTTAGGTGCAATAAACAAAGCAGGGTTCACTTCTTGGTGAGAAAGTATGGCAAGATTTTCTTCTGATTTAGAGAGAAAAAAATTGACAGCTAGCTTTTGATCAGTAAGGTGTTTACAGACATGGTGGTAGAAGAAATTCTTCCACTTATTTTATTTTGGGAACTTCTCAATGAAATGACTAACATAACAGGTTGTGCTCCTGGCTAACACAGGATTTCTTGTGGAGCCACTAAAATTACTAACAGGGTATACAAACCCACAAGAATATAAAGAAATAAAAATGCAATTTTGTCAAATCATTATCATTACCTTCAATAACAGGATGAATAGAAGCAAAAGGGACAATATGAAAGATACTTAAATGTAAGCTCCTAAGCCAAATACTGACAGCATCAGCACTAAGTCAGCAGATATAAATCATGTGCTACTGTGGAACTTGCCTGCCTCAGGGAGTTCAGAGGTCAACTCTGGTTCCCAGGTCTCACTTTGGGAGATCTCTACTTTATCACCTGTTTCTTTTGACCTCATGTAATCCAGTGAATGCCTTTGAATCAAAACTTTATAGAGTGTTGGTATGTCTTCTGTGTATGACAAGATCCGAACAAACATTCTCTAAGCTTTTCTAAACTTGTCCTTCCCTTGGGATACACTAATCACTCCTTTCATCCCTCACATGGCTGATCTGATCTTTTCATATCCAGCGCTGGTAACTATGTGAGACTTTGGTTAGTGCTTAATCCTGAGTCACAGCTAACTCCAATGAAGAGCGAATGATGTAAGCATTAGAGCAATGTGGTGCACCTCTTCCTTCCTTTGTGGTCAGCATATCTCATTGATCGACAGTTCCCTTTGTACACTACATAATGGTAAAAGGCCTTGTCCAAAAAGAAAATATCACAAGCCTAAATATATATGCACCTAACACTAGAGCTCTCAAATTTAGAAAGGAATTACTAATAGAATTAAGAAATGAGAGGAGAGCCAAGATGGCCAATTAGGAGCAGCTCAGGATTGCAGCTCCCAGCGAAAGCACGGAAGGTGAGTGGACGCCGCATTTCCAGACGGATTTTTATTGCCCACAGACCAGGAGATTCCTAGGCGGAGGAGCCCCACAGGTTGTCAGCGTGGCTGTTTTGGTCAGCGAGGCTGTTTTAGCTGGCGCAGCAGTTCTCTGCACAAAATACACAGGTCCGGGCATCATTTTAGCTGGTGACTGGAGCTCCTGAGATAGAGAGTCACCCATTCAACAGATAAAAAAAAAGGGGGGGGACTGAAACAGGGAGCCAGGCCAGGAGATTCCCAGGTAAAAAAGCACAATGAATCTCAGCGTGTCCGTTTCAGCCGATGCAGTGGGTCGCTGCACAGGAAATCACACAGATCCCAGGGCCTTTCCAACAGGCGACAACACCTGGGACACAGACTTGCCCATTCAACTCAAAAAAAAGGGCTCTGAGGCAGGGAGCCAAGTGATCAGGCTCGACTGGTCCCACCCCCACAAAAAAACAGCAATCTGAAACGCTCTGGATTGAGAGATTCACAACAAGCACAGCTGAACCCGGGATGGTCCAGCTCTGTGGGGGAGGGGCGTCTGCCATTACCGAGGCAGTCCACTACTACGGAGGTAGTCCGCCATTGCCGAGGCAGCCTGCCTTTACCGAGAGAGTCCGCCATTATAGAGGTGGGCCACCATTGCCAAAGCAATTCTAACTATACCTGTATAAACAGGACTGCAGGGAAGTTCACACAGCAGCTGCGCAGAGCCCACAGCTGCTCAGCAAAGCCTCTGCAGGCAGACAGTGACTAGGCTGCCTCCTGGCTGAGCAGGGCAGCCCTAAAAAAAGGCAGAAACACAACAGAAACTCATAAATAAAGCCCTAAATCCCCGGGACAGAGCACTTGGGGAAAAAAAAGGGGTTTAAAAGTTCAGCTGCAGCAGACATAAACATACCTGCCCAGCAGCTCTGAATGAACAACGGAGCTCACAGCTCAGCACGTGAGCTCCTATAAAGGATGGACTGTCTCCTCAAGCAGCTCCCTGACCCCTGTATATCCAAAGAGTCACCTCATAAAGGAGAGCTCAGACTGACATCTGGTGGGTATCCTTCTGGGACAAAGATAGCAGAAGAAACTGGGAGCAACCCTTACTGTTCTGCAGCAGCTGCAGGTGATCCCCAGGTAAACAGGTCCTGGAGTGGACCGGCCTGACTGTTAGAAGGGAAACTAAGAAACAGAAAGAAATAACTTCATCATCAACAAACTTCATCAATCAACGTCCACTCAGAGACCCAATCTGAAAGTCAACAACTACAAAGGCGACAGGTGGATAAATCCACAAAGATGGGAAGAAACCAGAATGCCTCTCCCCCTACAAGGGATCACAACTCCTCACCAGCAAGGGAACAAGGCTGGATGGAGAATGAATGTGATGAATTGACAGAATCAGGCTTCAGAAGGTGAGTAATAAGAAACTTCTCTGAGCTAAAAGAACATGTTCTAATGCAATGCAAAGAAAATAAGAACCTTGAAAAAAGATTTGACGAAATGCTAACAAGAATAAACAAGTTGAAGAGGAATATAAGTTAATTGATGGAGCTGAAAAACACAACACGAGAACTTCACGAAGCATGCACAAGTTTCAACAGCCGAATTGACCAAGCAGAAGAAAGGATATCAGAGGTCGAAGATCAACTCAATGAAATAAAATGAGAAGGCAAGATTAGAGAAAAAAAGGGTAACAAGGAATGAACAAAGTCTCCAAGAAATATGGGACTATGTGAAAAGACCTAATCTACGTTTGATAGGTGTACCTGAATGTGACGGAGAGAATGAATCCAAGCTGGAAAATACTCTGCAGGATATTATCCAGGAAAACTTCCCCAACCTAGCAAGGCAGGCCAATATTCAAGTGCAGGAAATACAGAGAACACCACAAAGATATTCCTCTAGAAGAGCAACCCCAAGGTACATAACCATCAGATTCACCAGGGTTGAAATGAAGGAGAAAATGCTAAGGGCAGCCAGAGAGAAAGGTCGAGTTACCGACAAAGGGAAACCCATCAAACTCACAGCAGATCTCTCGGCAGAAACCCTACAAGCCAGAAGAGAGTGGGGGCCAATATTCAACATCCTTAAAGAAAAGAACTTTCAACCCAGAATTTCATATCCAGCCAAACTAAGCTTCATAAGTGAAGGAAAAATAAAATCCTTTATGAACAAGCAAGTACTCAGAAATTTCATCACCACCAGGCCTGCTTTTCAAGAGCTCCTGAAAGAGGCACTAAACATAGAAAGAAACAACCAGTACCAGCCACTCCAAAAACATACCAAATGGTAAAGAGCATTGACACAATGAAGAAACTGCATCAACTAACGGGCAAAACAGCCAGTTAGCATTAAAATGGCAGGATCAAATTCACACATAACAATATTAATCCTAAGTATAAATGGGCTAAATGCCTCAATCAAAAGACACAGACTAGCAAATTGGATAAAAAGCCAAAATCCATCAGTGTGCTGTATCCAGGAAACACATCTCACATGCAAGGATACACAAAGGCTCAAAATAAAGGGATGGAGGAAGATTTACCAAGCAAATAGAGAGCAAAAAAAAACAGGAGTTGCAATTCTCGCCCTTGATAAAATAAGACTTCAAACCAACAAAGATCAAAAGAGACAAAGAAGGAAACTACATAATGGTAAAAGGATCAATGCAACAAGAAGAGCTAACGATCCTAAATATATACACAACCAATACAGGAGCACCCAGATACATAAAGCAAGTTCTTAATGACTTACAAAGAGACTTAGACTCCCATACAATTATAGTGGGAGACTTTAACATCCCATTGTCAATATTAGACAGATCAACGAGACAGAAAATTAACAAGGATATCCAGAACTTGAATTCAGACCTGGATCAAGCAAACCTAATAGACATTTACAGAACTCTCCACCCCAAATCCACAGAATATACATTCTTCTCAGCACCACATCACACCTACTCTAAAATTGACCACATAATTGGAAGTATATCACTCCTTAGGAAATGCAAAATAATGGAAATTATAACAAACAGTCTCTCAGACCACAGTGCAATCAAGTTAGAACTCAGAATTCAGAAACTAACTCAGAACTGCACAGCTTCATGGAAACTGAACAACTGTCTCTTGAATGTTGACTGGATAAATGATGAAATGAAGGCAGAAATAAAAATGTTCTTCAAAACAAATGAGAACAAAAACACAAAGTACCAGAATCTCTGGGACACATTTAAAGCAGTGTCTAGAGGAAAATACATAGCAATAAATGTCCACATGAGAAGCAAGGAAAGATCTAAAATTGACACCCTATCATCAAAATTGAAAGAGCTAGAGGAGCAAGATCAAAAAAACTCAAAACCTAGCAGAAGACAAGAAATAACTAAGATCAGAGCAGAACTGAAGGAGATAGAGACACAAAAAATCCTTCAAATCCATAAAATCAATAAATCCAGGTTTTTCGAAAGATCAACAAAATAGACCATTAGCCAGATTAATAAAAAAGAAAAGAAAGAATAATCAAATAGATGCAATAAAAATGATAAAGGGTGTATCACCACAGATTCCACAGAAATACAAACCATCATCAGAGATTATTACAAACAACTCTATGCACATAAACTAGTAAACCTGGAAGAAATGGATAAATTCCTGGACACTTGCATCCTCCCAAGCCTAAACCAGGAAGAAGTTGAAACCCTGAATAGACCAACAACAAGGTCTGAAGTCAAGGCAGCAATTAAAAGCCTACCATCCAAAAAAACCCCAGGTCCAGATGGGTTCACAGCCGAATTCTACCAGACATACAAAGAGGAGCTGGTACCATTCCTTCTGAAACTATTCCAAACAATCCAAAAAGAGGGAATCCTTCCCAAATCATTTTATGAGACAACATCATCCTGATACCAAAACCTGGCAGAGACTCAGCAAGAAAAGAAAACTTCAGGCCAATATCCATGATGAACATAGATGCAAAAATCTTCAATAAAATACTGGCAAGCCGATTGCAACAGCATATCAAAAAGCTTATCCACCATGATCAAGTAGGCTTCATCCCAGGGATGCAAGGTTGGTTCAATATACATAAGTCTATAAACGTAATTCACACATAAACAGAAACAAAGACAAAAACCACATGATCATCTCAATTGATGCAGAGAAGGCCTTTGACAAAAATCAACAGTCCTTTATGCTAAAAACCCTCAATAAACTAGGTATTGATGGAACGTATCTCAAAATAATAAAAGCTATTTATGACAAACCAACAGCCAATATTATACTGAATGGGCAAAAACTGGAAGCATTCCCTTTGAAATCTGGCATTAGACAAGATTGCCCTCTCTCACCACTCCTATTCAATATAGTATTGGAAGTTCTAGCCAGAGCAATCAGGCAAGAAAAAGAAATAAAGAGTATTCAAATAGGAAAAGAGGAAGTCAAATTGTCTCTATTTGCAGATGACATGATTGTATATTTACAAGACCCCATCGTCTCAGCCCAAAATCTCCTGAAACTGATAAGCAACTTCAGCAAAGTCTCAGGATACAAAATCAATGTGCAAAAATCACAAGCATTCCTATACACCAATAACAGACTTCAAGAGAGCCAAATCAAGAACCAACTGCCATTCACAATTGCTACAAAGAGAATAAAATACCGAGGGATACAACTAACAAGGAACGTAAAGGACCTCTTCAAGGAGAACTACAAACCACTGCTCAACGAAATAAGAGAGCACACAAATAGATGGAGAAACATTCCATGTTCATGGTTAGGAAGAATCAATATCGTGAAAATGGCCATACTGCCCAAAGTAATTTACAGATTCAATGCTATCCCCATCAAGCTACCAGTGACCTTCTTCACATAACTGGAGAAAACTACCTTAAACTTCATATGGAACCAAAAGAGAGTCCGTATAGCCAAGTTAATTCTAAGTAAAAAGAACAAAGTGGGAGGCATCACACTACCGACTTCAAACTATTCTACGAGGCTACAGTATTCAAAACAGCATGGTACTGATACCAAAACAGAGATATAGACCAATGGAACAGAACAGAGGCCTCGGAGGCAACAGCACACATCTACAACCATCTCATCTTTGACAAATCAGACAAAAACAAGCAATGGGGAAAGGAGTCCCTGTTTAATAAATGGTGTTGGGAAAATTGGCTAGCCATGTGCAGAAAGCAGAAGCTGGACCCCTTTCTGACACCTTACACTAAAATAAACTCCAGATGGATTAAAGACTTAAACATAAGACCTAACACCATAAAAACCCTAGAAGAAAACCTAGGCAAGACCATT
>PVKP010029403.1:0-29059 GCA_004027715.1 Plecturocebus donacophilus
AAAAAAAAAAGCAAAACTGATGAAAGAACACAACCAGCTCACTCACCCGGTCACTGGAAGAGGCAGGGAATCTTACCTAGGGAACTACTCTATTCGGTAGTTGTGGTGTTCACCTTTGACTAATGTAAAAGATAGCAGTAAGGAGAAAATACAGGTATAAAACATTAAAATAGAAACGGAAACCCGAGATGCTTTTTGGGTACTTCCTCCTCCCTGGACAAGGCACGGCAAGGAAACAAGGGTCACGAGCAGAGCAGCTGGGTTTCCCAGCACAGCAAGAGGTGGGCCAGTGAAGGGGACTGCAGAGTCTGATACAGGTGACCCCTCAGGGAGAAGGGGCAAGATATTTACATACCAAGTACTGGGAGTTTCTTCCAGGCTGGTGAGTGTAGACAGAGAAACTGTCCCCAGCTCCCTCCCTGATCTCTAGGGCCTGCTTCCTGCACCCGGCTGTCCAGGCTGGGCTGAGCAGGTGGGCACAGAGGCGGCCCCACATGACAGGGGTCCTCTCCTGAGTCCTGCTCCACCCCAAGAAGCCAGGCACTGCCAAGGATGTGGCTTCCTTTTCCAGAAGTCACCCATGAGAGGGGCTGCTGCGTGCGTGTTCTCACTCCCGGGATGTGGGAAAAGGATTTGGGGATTCCTTTTGCTACTGGGAATTTTAGATGAATTTAACAGGGCTTTTGCTATCATTCTAAATTGTGTTTTTTCCCCCACAGATTTTCTACTCTGGCTAGAGCTTTCTCCCTCCCCAGAAGATGTCACAAAGAAACTTACCTGGCATTGTTACCATTAACTAATACAATAGATAGGCCCTACTTTCAAATAAAGCAAGAATTAGTAAGCCCCGCCATCTTCCAGAGCAGAGTGAGGCCATTCACAGGATGAAGATGACAAAAAGAAAAATTAATATAGTATGCTTTCTCCAAATAAAACAAACTTAGGTTAAAAAGATGAACATCTTGGGAAACAAGTTCATAAATGCAGTTCCTAAACTTGCATATGGCAGACATTTTGAAAAAGAAAAGAAGAAATCATCTCCCAATGGTATGTCACAGTGGTTTTTCTCGATTGAGAATACTTCACATTTGTCAGACATGAAAACAGGCAGAGTTACATACATTACCAAGATGGTTACCTGTTGTCATGACAACTCCAGCCAGCACTTTTCTGCGAGCATGAGGGGAGGAGAAGTTGTCTGTCAGGTCACCGAACTTACCCAGGACCAGGCGTGAGACAGCATCAGCTAAAACCTGTGTGGGAAGCACAGATGCAGGTTAGGGACCAGGTGTACCTGGGAGCAGGGCTCGCTCTCTGAAGGCCTGCATGGACTCTCCCTTACGGAGTGACACAGGCTGCTTCTCACCTGGAAAACCACAAAGGTAAATCTGGCAAACAAGTATGTGTGTATGTTTCTTCCAGAACGTTCCTTGGAAACAGACACCCCAGGATCCTGCCAGGCTCTAGCTGGGTCCTTCACTACACCCATGTGGGGCCAGTGTAGAGTGTGAGCACCACACACGAACACCCCTCCAATCCTCACAGTGGGGCATCCCAGCCCCACACATGAACACCCCTCCAATCCTCACAGTGGGGCATCCCAGCCCTCAGGAGGAAACTGAGGCAAACAGAGACAAGAGTGCTTGCTCAGGGCCACCTGCCCATGCCTATTTCCATTAAGCATGGTCCTCCCACTCCCCTTGCCCTCTCTCACATGCACACATGGTGTGGCTCAGTCAGTCCCAGGGCCACACGTGGCTGGGAGCACAGCCCAGGGTGATGTGTAGTATCACAGGCAAGAGAAAGGGGCAGCTTGGAGATGTGATCCGGTGAAAGAAGCCACAGGCTGCGCACAGCACCTCCCTCAAAGGGGCACTGAGGGGCTTCTCAGTCATTCCAGCCTCTCCACACAAATGCACTCTGGCTCTGCTCACTCACTCAGACTGCACAAAGTATAATATAATCATGTACCAAAGGACAGCACAGGGAGGGAGTACATTCAGACGCTCGGAACACCTGGACGGGTATATGCTCAACCACTTTTATGAAAGCGCTTCTGAGAACAGACATATTTGTTGGATTTTGGACACGGTCTGCTGGATTTGGTTTATCTTGGATATAATGAGCCCATAGCATTTGGGGAAACGATGTCTGCTGAGAGGTGTGTGTTAAGAGCCAGTTTCAACTCATGTCCCACCAATATCACACTTGTCTGGAAAATCAAATAACCATTAGGAAAATCCAGCATCCCCAGGTTAATCCTTAATAAAATATTTCCGAAATGAATAGAAAAGATAGCTGTCAGGATGTTTTTCTCTTATCATTGAACCAGCAAATACCAGTGAGTCCCAGAGGGCAGTGTTCAAGACAAGTCATGTGGAGAATGGAGAGAGGCTTTGGCGGCAAGGATTCATGCACCCACAGCCAGTAGCATCTGCATTGCAGGGGTGAGCAGATGCAATGAACTGAGGTTGTGGCAGAAACACAGGACGTGGCCAGGGTGCCAGAGGGAAAGGGCAATGCATTCCAATTTACAGAGAAGAAAAAGTCATAAGAAGATTAGGGATAAGCCAGAGGAAATAAAACTTTCTGTTTCATATAAGATTAGGCGAATCTCCAAATTTTCAAAGGAAGGCGAAGAAATGTAACTACAGAGTGAGTTCCAAGAGCCTCAGATGGAAGGTCTGGGGCTGGGGCTGATGCCTCCATTACGCACATGGGCAGGGCTCAGCTCTCCTTGAGGGGATTACTGGTTTCACCCTATATGGTTAGTGAAGGACTCCCTCTTAATTTGGGAGGCAGATATAAGAACAAAAATAACAGCTCTTAAGAGTTAAACCCATGCCACACAGTCCCAGGCAGCACCATTTACCTGCAATGACATGCAGGGATGTCAGACCTATGTCCTTCAAGGATTACTCTAGAAACAGTGAGGGTTTTCCACCCACCCTAGAATGCACATTTTGAAACTTCCTGTTGAAAGACAATAGAGCCCAGCAACAAAGCCACAAGGAGGTCTGGTTCTGGGAGGGCCACCGTAGTCCTAGGAAGAATACATGTCACATTCCTGAGCTACCCTGGGGGCTTCAAAGACACAAGAGTGGCCGGGTCCACTGTGACAGAGACTAGAGGTGCAGCTCCATCCCCTCATGCCCTGGTGGTTCTGAACATGAGGTCTAGAACCTGGCATTCATCACCTACAGAGCCCAAAGGTAAGTGGCTTCGGGGGCTGAGATGGCCCTGCCCACCTGCACCCCTCCCCTCAGGCTGGAGACCAACACATGCCCCTCTAGCCTTCCCAAGCCAGGGGCTCTGGTCCTGCTCCACACAGAAGACACTGCAGGCACACAGCTAAGCCAGGAAGGCAGGGCCAACGTCTATACTGGTGCTCCTATCTGCATCCCCTAAGGTGCTCCCAGTCTACACTCTCAAGGCCCAGACATCTGGGATTCACAGCATTCGATGTCATTTCAATGGTCTTATATGCCACTCTGTCAATATTAAGGGAAGACAAGTCACATCAGACAATATTTTGAACTCAGGCTATAATATTTTAGCAAAGAGTAACCCTGAAAATAAAAAATCACATGGGATCTGGCACCACTGATTTGAAAAAGTACAAATGGACGAATAATTCTTATGAATAACGTTGACAAGAGGTTAATAAGGGAAGCAAGTATTTGGTTCATTAAAAAAAATCAGTGAAATACCTTGAATACATTATTTTAAACTAATGTTATATTTGGCTGCTTTAGGCAAAATAAAATAAATTTCCTTCCTTTAAAGCTGAATTCTTGGGCATCTCAGACTATAACTGCACAGAGGTTATTCTAATTATATCTAACAGCAAGAAAGAAACTATAAGGTACTTGGATTCTTCCAGGAGAACACAAGCCACAAATGTAGTATACATGTTATCTTCAAAATGAAGAAGACTCTGATACAAAGGAATAAATGAATAAATAGAGGGTCAAAAGAATAATTTTTGCAATAGGCCAGAATTTTGGATTTCCAGGAAGAGAAGTAAAACATAATCAGAGAGTTATAGGATTTAGAGATGAGAACTAAAGGCTCTTTTCTCCTTTACTTTTTGTCTTTCATGTAAGCCAATCTGAGCCCACCCTGGAACTTCCCCTTCCTTCACCCTGATTTCACTGGGCTGGGGGAGGGAGGGGAAGGCCAAATGGAAGAGTGGCTGCCCACCTCCAGCCAGGCGAGCAGGGAAGTCCTCACAGACCTCACGTAGGAAATTCAAAGTAGAGACCCCCAGGCAGCTGGCAGGCCCTAGACCAGCTGTTGGAGGCCCCTCCCTCCCTGCCCTCTACAGGTGCTCACCGTCGTGCTGGCTCAACCTCTGCTTCCCTGGGCTCCTCAGTTTAGGAACAGCGAACAGCCAGAGGCTGCCATCCTAACTCAGACTTGGGTTTTCAGCTACTGCCTGGCTGGTGTCACTGATCTTGAATGTGAGGTTCCTGGATGAGATCTCTGAAGGAATATGCTGCTGAACTGGGAGCAAGGTTTCAAAGACTGGGCTCAGCTTCCCTCTCTCTTGCTAAAGACTTGCCGGGGGATGAGGGCCACGTGGGGGTTGCCCAACAGGAAGGGAGTCATGGATAGCGTTGTAAACACTGCCCTGGTGGACGGGGCCTCAGGTGTCCTGCCTTGCATTGCAACGGACCCAGCATGCACTAGGATACAGACGGCTTCCCAGTGACCACATGACCATCAAAATCAAGGAAAGGCTGCCTCAGCAGCCAGACTTACCAGAAACTTTTCCTGGTGGGGACAGAGTGATGTCAAGGTGGAAAGTCAATAGTAATCCTGAAAATGAAATGCTGTCTAGAAGCATTACCAAGAGCAACGACCACATGCTTCCAAGCAGCAGCATAGTTCCTCACCTGCGGTAAATGCAACTGAAGACCCTCACTGGGAATAGGCTGGCGAGACGGCGTCTGATCCAAACGCAAGTTAAAAATGGTTGCCAGGGCAGACTGTGCAGCCCGGGCCTTGGCAAGCTTCTTGTTTCTCCCCGAGCCTTCAAAGAACTGACCATCCACGACCACAGACATGACGAAGCTCTTGGCATGGCTCTCTCCACTCTCAGAGAGGAAGTCATATTTGAGCCCTGGGCGAAGTTCATTCAAGATCATCACGGGATTCTTCCCACTTGGGGGTGGGAATGGTGGTGGGACAGGGAGAGGAGGCTGGGCAAGGCTGGCAGGCACCGGGGAGGCTGACAAGCTGAGGTCCCCGCTGGAACTGAAGGAGTCATCCCCATTGGAGCCCACGTAAAAGGGAGGCTCCGCCTTGTCAGGAGTTTCAAAACCATTGAAGAGCGTGTCAGGGAAGTCGGCCTGGTCAGATGTAAAGTCCGTGTTGACAGACAGGGTCCTCCCCATGGCCAGGTGGGCCTCAGAGGCGTTAGGAAATTGAACGAAAGACCTCAAAGCCTTCTCAGCAGCATGGAGTTTTGCCTTTTTCTTTGTGGGACCAGAGCCCTCAAACACCTGGCCATTCACTTCCACAGACATGACAAATAGAGGTGCGTGCACGGGCCCCGTCTGGGACAGGAGCGTGTACTGCAGGCCAGGCTTGATCTCATTGAGCTGCATCAGGGCATTCTTGGGCAGGACGGGCCCTGGTGTTCTCCTCCTTCTCTTCAGGCGGTACTTGGAGTGGCCATTACTGCCCTCCTCCAGGGGCCGCTTTCTGCTGGGGCCACCACCACCCCCATTGGAGAGCTGAGAGCCCTCGCCAGGCCCAGGCGCGCCGCCATCCTTGGGGGACACGTTGTCCAGATTGCGGTTTTCCTTAACATCAGTGCTGCTGGAACCTGCGGTGCCCAGAAAGAGTAACTTACAATGCCTTCGTTGCAGGATCTTGTAAATGCAAAATTTATAGATTCCTTTAGCTCTCTTTGTAACTGGTTAAGTGATGTGTGCTTATAAATTTTATTCCTGGATGTATTCATGAGGAGTTATATATTTAGCTAAAGAATTACTGACCTCAACTAAACAAGTAATTCGATACTTTGCCATTTCTATTTAGTGTCACCAACTGCTTTTGCTTTAAAAAGTAAAATCTTCAAATAAGTTTTTTCTGAGAATATACTGAAGTATCTAGAGATACTTTTTCAGTCTTATCAAAATGTGGGATGACAAATTAATCCAGAAAGACCTTACATTAACAAGTCTAATGAAATGACAATTTAATATCAATACACGGATAAATGTATATTTATTTTAGTATTTTCCTCCTTTTCACTGTTCTTCACCCTCGTGCTAAGGGTTTTAAATGACAGTGTCTCTCAGAAGCAAAAACTATTTAAAAACATGAATTCACAAGATAATTAGTTTTTTAGGTTTAAAATATTCAATCAATGAATGCAATTATTTGATTTACGTTATGAACCAATGTTTAAAAGCTGCTTATGTAATTGTGTAAAGTATTATGGCTTTTTAGTTGTTGTGTTGGGAGGATATGGTTTTTTTCTAGTGTCTATTTAAAAATGAGAACATTATATATGGGGGCTGATTAAAGCTGAATCATTAATACCATTCCATGACAGGAAAAGTATATAAGAAAAAGCTACAAAATTGTAGCTGTATGCAGGCTACAACTTCCTAACTTCATAAATACACCCTTCTGTTGATTTTGTCTTTTTTAAAAGAATTATTTGATGAATTTCCAGAATAATTTGTTTATCCTTTTAAAGGTATTTTAGATTTCAAATTAATATAATTTTAAAATTCTAAAACTACATGGCAAAATAAACAGAATTTTTTTTATTTTAAAAAGAGGAATAAAAAGTGTTCATCAAGCTTTGAAAAAAGAGAAGAATAAATAATTCCTTTCCATCATGGCCGGGCAGCTGTCACACGGAGCCCGGGGTGAGGGCCACAGTGCCCTGCAAGGTTGCAGTGTGAATTCAAGTTAAAGACCCCTACCACTAATTTTCAAAAATCTATAAAAAATCTTTTAAGTAAGCAAAATACTGCTAAAATTGTAAACCAATTTACAAGTGCCTCATATAGTGGCTTTAGGTCCTATTTCTACTACACGTAGAAAAGTAGATTCTCAATATGTTAAGCAAACTGAAAAAGTTGTGAAAATGTTCATCAGCCTCATCCATGGGAAGGTTTAAAGGCACCAAGTCCTAGCCCTTGGCTGCCAGTCTTTGAGGTTAAACATCTCTAGTTCCAGGGCTCTCATCATTCAGCCAAGACAGTAGAGCATAAACCTGGTTTAGACACAACCCATGGGAAAACTGATGCCACTCTGTGGCAGAGGCTAAGAGATTTAAAACTTTCTCTACAGATACCATTTCTCCAAAATGATCCTCACACACACACACACCACTTCTTCCAGTTGACAAAGCTGATGGAATGGACATTAAATTTTCATTTATAACATCCTCCAGCAAAAGCTCGATAGGTTACTCCTTTCGGTGCTCAAAGGGAACAAAAGGTTAAAAAAAAAGTAGTCAAGATGGAATTCAGAGATTAATAAACTGAGCAAGAACACGACATACTAGATTACTGCTCACATTTTGACTTTGTTGCTGAACAATTATCAACATCAAAAATCAAATCATTATCAATGTATTTGGACATGGATTTAATCAAATATTTATAACGTCTGAAATACCAAATGCTTTCTTTTCAGAAATAAAAATTACTATGGGACTGACAAATAATCTTGAGAAGAATATACTTTCGGCAACACAGATTACATACATTCTAAATTGTTATTCACTTCAGGAGTATACTGAAATTACTCTCATTGCCACTGAAAATGCTACTATAATAAAGGAAAACACTGAAACTAGAGAAAGATGCCCACGTTCACAGTTCTTCTTAAACAGATGCCTTCTCTTTCGGTCTCAAGCTACTGCATTTCATAGATGTGAATACTGATCATAATAGGGCTTTGCATTGCCTTCAAAATGACAAAAAATGCAGGACTACCATTTCCAAGTTTTAGCACTAGACCATGAGTTTACCTTTCCAGAAAAATTATTTGGGAGGTTTCTTCATCGTGTTAAGTTATCACAGGGTCAGTATGGGGATAGTTCTAGAAGCTACACGATCATGAAGCCTCTGTCTATGTGAGGTGGCTGCAGCTGTGGGCTACAGGCCACAGTCCTGACACAGAGACCCTGGGGACCCCTGCACACACTCCTTTGGTGGGCTACTGCGTGGGCCAAGCACAGGCCACATTTTCTCAAATGAGGAGTATGGGCAAAACCTCTCTCTTAAAAGTTGCAGCAAAATTGGAAATAGTTGAGTTGCCCAGTAAAAACATAAAGCTGGTTTTTTAAAAGATCTGAAGAGCAGGATCGATGAGAAAGAAAACCTGAAAAACAATCACCAACAGCCCTGGGCTGCACACACATCAGCAGAAGTGAGGTGAGCACATGGGTCCCATGCCCCGGCAGTGCTGCAGGAGGTGGTCTCACCCTCACATCCCAGATGGCTGACTTCAGGCAAAGCCAACACTTAGTGTACTATCCGCAGAGCGGAGGCCCAGCCCCCTCCACAGCACCCACAGTACACCCGCCGGGCAGCAAAACCACGCAGAAACGCTTCACTGGGTCACGGTTTGGGTTTCACACGGTATACACGAGCAATTCCAAGACCCCAGATCATCAGTTTTGTGTGAAGTCAAAGGGAAAGGTGCTGAGCTAAGTTCTAATGTTCAATAATCCCTCTCAATGACATGTCACTCATCATTTACAGCTGCACGTTATTCCTTGAGACAAGAAGGTAAATACGAATATTTATATTAGTTACAGCAAAGATGCCTTTCTTGTAATTTCTCTGCTAAACTCTCCCAACTTCTGTGGAAGCATTTGAACCTGTTTTCTGGGACTCAAGATGAACTAGAAGAGATAATTACCTTCACCGAGCTTTTTACAGAAGAAAATACAGAGAGGAAATGCTGACATACCCCAGAGACTT
Source organism: Plecturocebus donacophilus (assembly GCA_004027715.1). Taxonomy (NCBI): domain Eukaryota; kingdom Metazoa; phylum Chordata; class Mammalia; order Primates; family Pitheciidae; genus Plecturocebus; species Plecturocebus donacophilus. Next base: position 8,961 of record PVKP010029403.1, read on the forward strand.
CCCCCTCATCCCCGCCAACCCCCCCAGCCCCAGAGACAACAGCATGGAAGGAGGAGGCCCACACCAGTCCCAGCTCTCATTAGCACCTTTGGGAACTTTAGATCAACAGACATATGTGAACCCCCTTCCCTCAAAATGCAGGGAGAACCCACTGGATTCGAAGGGAAATATTTCTGTACGGTTATTGCAGAGGACTAGGTACTTAAATCAACCTCAAACGTTTATCTTCGATTTGCATGCGTGAATATTCAGAGCATTATTCTGAGAGGCGCGCCATGACATGACTCCACATGAAACAGGGGGCTTCATGAGACGTACCCAGAAGCCTGTTCCAGGGGGAACAGTGATGCCCCATGACGATAACAAGGAAGGAAAAATCCAGACATACAGCTGCAGGGAAGACATCTGCAGCAAATACTGACACCTATTGCAGAGAACATACCAAAATTTAAAAACATGCCACTGTCAGAAGAAAAGATTATGGGAATAAACACATTCCCCACATTGGTCTCACGAAATAAATCTACAAAAATACCAAAACGTTAACATAAAATTAGCTATCTGATACTATGTGATGGGCCTAGATCTTACTCATGTTTTCTTCATCTTCTATATCCATGGCAAAATACTTTTGAGGGTTTCTTGACTGGCGGAGACTGTTTCTGTCTGAAAGACAGTAAGAAAATGGCATTTAGTGCGCCTATGATGTGAGTAAAATGAAGTCTAAGGAAATAATTACGACATTATTACAAATTAAAGGAAGAAAGCATAAAATAAGAACTAGGTCTTGTTAGAAAAGTCAGATCTGCCATCTGGTACAAAACACTCCTCCTTGGCAGCTCCCAGTACAGCAAAGGACTTCTGGCATGGATTCTCCCACATGGAAGGACGATGAGGGTGGGACCTGGTCTCAGCAAGGGAGGTTTAGGGCCAGTGCCCAGAGACCTCGCACCACTCTGAGGAGGGTAGTTTGATTCTGGGCAATGGAAGGCCGTGAAGAGAGCTGAACTAGGGGACAAAGGCACCGATGCCTGCACCCTGGAAAGACGTTTGATGCGGGAGGACTAAGGACACAACACACCACAACAGACAACAACTGGCCTCAGAAGGGCGCTCACATACTTGTCATCTACCTTTACTCTGGGTAGACTTTTGGCTTCCAGCTGTAAACTAAAGCCACACGGCAGAACCAGCACCCACAGCTTCTCACTTAGCTACTTGTCTCTCACCTTGAATAGCTCCTCATGCAGACAAAACTCAAGTGCATATCGCTGTTAAAATTCATTCTAATTTCCTAGCTACATGTAAGTACTATTTTGTTGGCAGGAGAAACCACAGAAAATCATCAAAGAACAAGTATCACAATTTCTAGCTATTAATAAATTTAAGAGTTTCCTCTTTTTAAATATTTTCTATATACTTTGTAAGACTGTATTAATACATGATCTATAATAAAGAATATCATCAAATTGCAATCGAGGAAAAAGATTTGCAAATTTTATAACCACGTTACTTTGTATACAAATAAAACATATTACAAATCACTAAAAGGCAAATTCATTTCTCTTAGAATGACTAAAATGTACTAAAACATGCATGTATCTTATCAAATATTGTATATCTAAAACTATATATTAAGTATACAGTTTTTTATGAAATCATTTGTTAATAACTTTCAGCCTCACTATATTTCAGGCAAATTTGTTTCTAAAAGTTAAATGAGTTTATTTTTAGAATCCTTTAATCAAGAAAGTTTCCCAGATAGTTTTAAAAGCATTATTATTTTATAGTCATTAATTATTTCAAGATATATTTTCTGAGAATCTATTATATGCAAAGCACTTGTGCCTGAATAGCTGATTACATTAAGGAATTACAATGAATTATTTTAGGTGTAGAAATGGTAGTTCTCTTTTAGTGACATATACTGAAGTATTTACAAATGAAAGGACACTATTAGGATTTACTTCAAAAGAATTCAGTGCGGTGAGAAATACATGAGGTGTAGACAAAACCAACCAGTGAGCCCTAGTTGGTAATTACTGATGCTGGTGATGGGCATGCAGGGTTCATGACATAATTCTGGATTTGTAAATGTTTTAATATTTCCATTAAGGAAGGACTGATACAAACTGACTGGGTTGAGGTCTAGAATGGGAGGTAAGATGTAGGCACAGAGGGCAAGACCACTGCAGGCAGGGCAGAAGCCCTCAGTAGTACTCCCAGGAGCCTCCTGGCTGGAGGGATCGGGCCAGAAAAATGGGAACATGCTCAATAAACTGAGCTTTGGACCAGAGGTCTGGCCGAGCATACCATGAAGACGGGAAAACAGGTAGAGTGTGTGAGGACACTGAGGTTATACAGGCAAAGCGATCGCAAGGTGCTTCTGAAAACCCAAACTATAAACTGGAGAAACAACAAATAAGCCTGTCCAAATAGCTCTGTTCTTATTGGCTGAAACTGGTTTTAAATAGGCAAAGGAACTTCCTCAGTGGGAAGATGGAGTCCTTCTCTTTCTTCTTCCCATTAAATCCATCTAAAAACATTGGATATTACACATAAAACACACATAAAAAGACTGAGAGATGTAAAGAAAGCTGACAAGCCAGGGGGGCCTCAGGACCTGAGAAGCAACCCTGCATTTTACTTTTGGTTCATTTTCCCAACATAGAGCTGAAAAATTCAGAACCCAGAAACATCAGCAGGCAAAGGGAAAAACAAAACACAAAAAAAGCCTCAACAAAAGCAGCTCTCTCTGACCAAAGGACCAGGAAAGAGGTAGCCCAGCAAGACAAAATTTTTTAGACAAGAATTGCTTTATTCCAGCCAAACACAACAGAAAAAACCTTGACCCTGCCCCACCCATGCCAGGCTGTAAGGACGACCCCGGAATCCCCTTGTTGGGGTGGTGTCAGACAAGACTGAGTGGTGAGCCACAATTTTCATTCCCACCAGGCACTAACAGTTACCCCTTCCCTTCCCACATCACAATCCAGAGTAAAGGAAGACTGTGTGAGAACCTGGATTCTTGTCACACCTGGTGGAAATAACGATACCCCGTGCTGCCAGTGCAGGCTCCAAATGGAGCAGTGATGAGGCCCTCTCACAACAGAGAGGTATCTGGGGGCCCCAGCGGGGAACTTGAACTTAGCCCCCATCCAGCAGTAATGAGACGGCATCCCCGCTTCCTCTGACACAATGGTGTATAAGAAATCAGCTAAAATTGAAGGTTTGAGTAAGACTTAGAGTCTCAGAATATCATATGAACAGGTTCCAATAAAAAATCACTTGTCACACAGAAACAGAAGATATCAAGCTAAATGAAAAAAAAAAAAAAAACAATCAACAGATGCCAATTCGGAGATGACACAGATGTCAGAATTGTTGTAGAAAGACTTTAAGGTAGCCACCACAGAAAAAGAATAAAATGGGAGTAATCAGTTTAGCTGATCTCAGCATTGACTATAAAGCTCCAGTCATCAAGACAGGACAGTGTTGGCAAGAGGCAGACAAGCAGATCACAAGAGGCCAGAACAGAGAGCCCCTAACAGACCAGTACAAATATGGCCAACTGACTTTCGGCAAAGGTACAAAAGCAATTCAGTGAACGAGGAACAGCCTTACTGGAGTAATTAGAGATCAAAAAAAGTGAACCTCAATCCAGGTCTCCTAGCTTATTCAAAATTTAACTCAAAATAGACTATGGGCTTAAATGCAAAACATAAAATGATGAAACTTTTAGAAAGTCATAGGAGAAAATCCTCAGGATCTAAGGCTAGGCAAAGAGTTCTTAGGCTTAATACCAAAAGTACAATCCACAAAATAAACAACTGATAAACTGGAAATTAAAAACTTTTGCTCTGCAAAAGCCCTGTTAAAAAGATGAAAAACAAGCTACAGACTGGGAGAAAATATTTGAAAAATATATATCCAACAAATAGAATATATAAGAAATTCTCAAAGCTCAACAGTAAAATAATCCAATTAGAAAACGGGCAAAAGACATGAAGAGGATCTATGAATGGAAAATAAACACACAAAAAGATGCTCAGGATCACAAGTCTCTAGGGAAATGCAGCCGGGAACTACAGGGAAGTAACTCTGCTGCACGCCTCCGAGAAGGACTATAAAACACTGTGTTGCTTTAAAATAGTGACGGCCCCAAGTGAAGATGAGGCTGTGGAGAAAGGGGATCTCTTATAGACTGCTGGCAGAAATGTAAAATGGGATAGCTACTCTGGAAAGTAGTTTGGCAGGTTCTTAAAAATAAAACATGCAACTACCACATGACTCAGCAATTGTACTCCTGGGCATTTATCCCAGAGAAATGAAGGCTTATGTTCATAGAAGCATTATTTCTTACAACTACATGTGAATCTATATTATCTCAAAATAAAAAGTTTATTTATTTATTTGAGAATCTCACTCTGTCACTCAGGCTGGAGTACATTGACACTATCTCGGCTCACTGCAACCGCCACCTCCCAGGTTCAAGCTGCATGCCTTAGCCTCCCAAGTAGCTGGGATTACACACATACGCCACCATGCCCGACTGATTTTTGTATTTTTAGTAGAGATGGGGTTTCACTATGTTGATCAGGCTGGTCTCGAACTCCTGACCTCATGTGATCCACCTGCCTTGGCCTCCCAAAGTGCTGGGATTATAGGTGTGAGTCACCGCAACCAGCCTTCAAAATAAAAAGCTTATTAATAATTGGCAGAAGACACACAAAAGGCTAAATTCTTATATATAATGAATCAATAATTGGTTTGCTTGGAAAGGCTGACTTCTCTCAGATATCTAGGACCAGGAAAAACCAACTTTACAATAACAATAAAAGTGCTGAGGCACAGGAGTGAGCCCACCTCATGCAGTTCACCTAATTCACACAGTTCACCTTGTTTTCCTGCCCTTACATGTTAAAATTCTTTTAAAAGGACATGGAAAATGTCTCACAGTAGAAAATAGTCATGCCGAGTGTGGTGGCAGGTGAGTACCTGCAGGTACCTCCCACATTAAGAATGGCAGCTGGAAATCTATTGCAGAGCAGAAGCCAACGTTTCCAGCTTCGAAAAATGCCAGCTCTTCTACCAAAGGTTATCAAACAACGAAAAACAGCGCGTGCAAGCACTTTAGCACATTTCACACAGCTATTTTTTTCTTCCCTCTTTAAAAGAACCTCTATGACCTGCACTACAAACAAATAAGAATTAAAACCCTATCTAACATCCCCTATGGAACAAAAGTCCAAGAATGACCAATTTAAAAAAAAGCTTTATTTGATAGCAATATTCAAAACAACCTCTTCATTTCTCAGGATGCCTCCTAATGCAGCAAGAAGTAAAACAGAACTGGGAGGTGGTAAGTGTGGAAGGACATCGAACTTGGCCGCAGAAGACCTGAGACTTCAGTTTCACTTGGTTCCAGGTACAAATCCAACTTTTTTTTTTTTTTGAGACGGTGTTCCCCTCTTGTTGTCTAGGCTGGAGCGCAATGGCAAAACCTCGGCTCACCGCAACCTCTACCTCCTGGGTTCAAGCGATTCTCCTGTCTCAGCTTCCTGAGTAGCTGGGATTACAGGCACGTGCCATCATGCCTGACTAATTTTGTATTTTTAGTAGAGATGAGATTTCCTCATGTTGATCAGGCTCGACTCAAACTCTTGACCTCAGGTGATCTGGCCTCCTTGGTCTCCCAGTGCTGGGATTACAGGTGTGAGCTACTGTGCTGGGCCCCAACTTTTTTTTTTTTTAAATCGAACTAGACAAGCTGATTCTAATGTTTGAATGAAAAGAATAAACAGCCTCAAATACTCAGGAAAACTCTGAACCAAAGGAGCAGTTGGTGACTTAGTCCTCCTATTAGAAATGAAGAGCCTCAGTGCCTAACGCAACACAGCGCGGCTCACGGGCGAAGAGGATCAATGTAATGGAAGAAAAACCCAGAGTCAGATACAACACATCCAGACATAGAGTATTTGGTAAAGGTGGCATCTTAAATCAGGGACATACGAGTGTGCTTTTTAATAAACGGGACCAGACGCTGGGTTACTACACAGAAGATCAAGCTGGAGCAAACAAGGCTGTTCCTTCACAGTGTCCTTACCATTTCTCCATGAGTTCACTTTTGATTTCAGCTAACATGATCAAATTGGCAATGTTATATGTTTTATACTGGGGGTAGGTAAATGGTTGTTATATTATTCTTTATGTCTTTTTATAGATACTTACATTGCAACCAGAAGTATAAACAACATATATATATATATACAATTTTCTTATCAACTTTGGACAACGAGCATATCTACCCTTTTTCTCCCCTCCCCTTAATGAAAAATATATCTCAGAACAAAATATAAAAAACATGACTTATTTACATTAAAAATATGACTTATTTACATCAGAACTTGAATAGTCTCAATTGTGCTGGTAAAAAAAATGCCATCTTTAGGAGTCCATTAAAAGTTTATAGATTAAAAACTGTTTAAGACAACTGGTGAACTTGATCAAAATTACTAACAAATATTACTGAATTAAATCCATTTTCCCCTCAAAAATGGATGGCTTTGGGAAAACTTTTACATATTCTTTATGATTGCTATGGGTTCCATATTTAATAGCTTTGAACTGCAAACTAAAAAAAAAGAGAAACGTTATTAAAGTGGAATTATTCATGTTGATTCTTTACTATAAATCAAGCAGCATTCCCAAGGCTAGATTAACTTTGTAGCAAAAAAATTAATCATGATTTGCTTATTTAACAAAAGCAACTGAAGTATAACCCTCTTACATCATTTGAAGGAAAGCAGTCTGAAATCCAACAAGCATCCTACTGACATCCTGCTGCATGTTTAGAGACACACTTCATCTCAATTTATATTTTGCTTTCAGTATTATCTAAGTCAAAAATATCACTAAAGTGTTCCAAAATATTCAAATGATAATATTTTCAGTGAAATGTTTTATCTTCTAGGAAATCCTCCCTGCAATCTACTGCTAAGTGAATCTTTTATTTTTTATTTATTTATTTATTTATTTCCTGGTCACTAATATGTCAATGCTAAGTGAATCTTTTATATAGAGATTTTGTACACACTGAACAAGATACAGATCTTGTACACAGAGCAAGTAAGATTTGTGCTTAACTTTCAGCAAATGCATTTTTTCCTAGTGCAATGCAAAAGGAGATAATTAAAATAAGCATAATAATGTACAATAGTCATCATATTAAGTGGGAAATATTGATGAGAATAGGAATCTACTGAAACAGAAGAGGAAATTGTATCAAGGACACATGACAGAAAGAAACATGTAGAGGTATCAGTCAGGGCACCTTGTACAGGTCGCTAACACCTCAGTTGTTTAGTTAGCAACTTCACCAAACTGTGGGTCTATTCTTCCTTCATTAAACGGAATGCATCATGGGAGAACCACATGCCAACAGCACAGACAGCAGTAGGCTGGTCCAGAAGGAGCAGGTCTAGGGTGACTAAGCAAGGGTGGGCCTGGTGAGGACTGAGTGCTCCAGGGGGCCTCGAGTGAGGCGTTTTCAGTTTTGACAAATGTCAACTCTTTATTCACCTGGCCACCCCGGGCAGCAGGTGTACCAATGCACATGTATGTAAGTCTTGTCACCTCACTGCACCCATCTGTCCCTGTGCTGCACGCAGTAGGTGCTCAGGCCAGACACACCTGGAGTCCACCTGGTTCTCTCTCTCCTTTTACCTCACACCCCATGTCATCAGCTCTTCTTCTACAGTTGGGCGAAACACATCAGCCTGTCTGCCTCTGCCCTGCTGTTACCACTCAGCTTGTGCACGAGCCTCTCTGCCTTCTCTTGACCCTGACAGCCCCTCTCCTGGCAGCAGCCAGGGCTGTCTTTATAAATAACAAATGCCCTCCATAGGCCCCAGCAGCCCCCAGGAGGTCGCGTGTGTGCTGCCATGGTGCCGAAACTGCATAAGGCTCTGGCTGTGGATGGAGCTATGGGCACTGCAGGCCTTGAGGGCCCAGGGCCAGCACCCCTAGTAGGAGCGATTCCCAGCTCCTTGTGCAGACCTAGTCACCCCTCCTGCTCACTCCCCGCTGGCCTGGCCACCCTACCTTTCCCACTAGGCCCTGAGCTCTGCTAGGGCAGATTCAAGCCTCATCCTTGGTGTCCACAGCTCTCAGCTGGGTGCTTCCTGTGTGGAAGATGGTGGATGCTCCCAATTGTGGTGTCCTCAACTAACTAATCACATCCAGGGATTGTTACCTGTGCCTGTTGCCTTTTGGGACGACGTGGGCTGTATCCACTTTCTCCAAAACACATCTAAACTTGATAGCATATGAACTGACCTCTAAGTCTTTAAATCAGAAGCATTTGTAAATGAAAGGGCTTTAAATTGGTTACTATTGATGTGAAAGGGATCTGCTTAGTATAATCTCCATTAACAACTGTTTTCTCAGGCAGCTATTATTGTATTCTTCTAAGGAACAGAAACACCTTGCTGGGTCACTCTGGGAGGGAAGCCTCTGACCAGCCTGCAGTCTGCAGAAGGATAGTCAGCACAGCAGGCAAGGGAGCACCGGGTGAGAGTCCGGGGCTCAGCCTGCTTCCTGCCCTCAAGCTCTCCAAGCCTGGGTCTGAAGTATCTGGTGCTGTGAGTTAAGACATCTTCTTGGTGGTGGTTATGCAGGTGGGGCAAGTCCTGGTGATTCAGCACTAGCACAGCACCTGCATAAAGGGGTGCTCATGAGCATCAGCTACTGTCCCTAAAGCAAGGAGTGGGGCTTGCATGCTCCTCCTTCCCCATGTCCCTAGTCAGGTGTGGCTCTTTTGGATAAATCAAAGCCCAGTGTCACAGGATCCTTGGAGTATCATTTTTCTGGACAGAAGCCTCTGTCATCAGTGGCACCTTTGCCTGAGTTTTGCTGGGGCCCGGTGGGCTCGTTCTATCCACAAAGCCTGGCAGGCTGCGCTTGGCTCATGCTTCTGGCCAGGTCCCATGCCTGCCAAGAGGAGCCAGGCGCAGAGCGGCAAGGGGTATGTGAGTGTGTAAGCAAGTGAGCAAGTGAGCAAGGGGCCCAGCCACTGTGCACAGCCAGGCATGCTGGCTGTGGCAGCAAAGGCAGCTCCAGGCACTGGCATGGACACTGGCTACCTGAAAGGCTGCAGCTGGACCAGGTATACCACAAGCAGCTTCCATGTCTGGCACCAGGGAGTGCAGTGGTACAGAAGCTTGGAAACATAGGAGCTGCAGAGCTCCAAAGAAGGTGTCACAACCCTGGCTCAGGGAGCTCCTACGTCAGGGCTCCCCGAAGGGCTGTAGCTCTTCTCTCCTCTCCTCGTTGCCTGCAACGTGGCAAGCAAAGGGTGTGTTTCAGCCTTGCCATTCAGCAGGTCCCAAGTTCTTGTCCCGTGTCCAGGAAGAATGAGGTGCGCAGACAACTGAAGGGTGAGCAATGCAAAGAAGTCCTTCACTGAGCAACAGAACAGCTCAGTGAGACCCGCAGTGGGTAGCGCCTCTCCGCCGGCAGGTTGTCCCATCTTCTGCCCGAGTCTGGCTAAGTCTGGTGGGGTTTTACGGGCTTCAGAGGAGAGAAAGTGTGTGGTGATTGGTCCATGGACAGCTATGCGTGGGCCTGGAAAAAGCACCATACGGTCTCACTCCAGTCTGCGGAACTGGCAGCCTGGTCCCCAGCCTCAGGCCCTCTGTGGGCTTAAGGTGGAGTTTCACCAGGGACCCTCCCCTTTCTGCCCAGGAGCCTGTCTGCCTCCTGCCGCCATTATCCTGCCGCCCACAGTGCCCATGGCACCCAGACTGTTCCTGCTGAGGGGTGCCTGCAAGGCCTGTGCTGAGCTGTGCTCAGCCCCCCATTGGCCTCCCTCTAACGCTCGTCAGCACCCAAAGTCCGGAAAGGGCCAAGGCAGCAGGGTGCTGGCATGTCAGTGTTGCCCTGAGTGCACACACACCCAGCCAGGTTGTGACAGTGCCCGAGCTCGGCCACAATTTTGCTCTGAAATTGGAGCAGTTGCTGGGAGTGGGGAGAGGCCAGGCAGTGGAAGCAGGCATTTCTGAGCCTGAGGGGACGGGGGGACTCCCTGGGCCCCAGTGAGTGCAGAGATGCCTGGGTCTGCGGCTGCTACTGGGTGGCTGCAGCTGCGCCCAGGATGGCGGGGCTCCTGCCCCTCCAACTTGGAAAGAGGTGGGGCTTCCACCTGTTTCTAGCTCCTGCCAGCTCTGTGTGGCACAGAGTCCCAGCTGCTGGAGCTGGAGCCATGGCAGTAGCAACTCCAGACAGGCTGCAGCTGCCATCACCAGCCTCATTCACACTACAAAAACTTATATTGAGTAAAACAGTAGATGGTACTGATTATAGCAAGTAAATGCAGGCCAATTAATCCTGCCAAGTTATTTGCAGTATAAATCCTACAAAGCAGATCTTTAAAACCCTAGCTGTTATACACTCGGGAGAATTACAGTAATTCTTACAGAAATATATTTTCAAAGTCATGTTTCAACTTGTTTTCGGTTAACCTTCTGGGTGTACACCTTCTGTGTAAGTTGATTACCTAACAACACAATGACCCTAACAGAAAATGGGATAGTAACACAGAGTTCAGCTTGTGGAAATAAACAAAAAAGGAGTAAAAACCAAATTCATTATACTATCTGTAAGGAGAACACTCACCATAATGAAATAATTAGGTGGTAAATAAAATTCTACCTTGTTTATAAGAAAAATCCATAATGTTATGAGTTTAAGTCATATTCAGAAAGATTTTTAGTTAAGAATTCCAAACACATAAAATCTAGAACATGCTGCTTATAGTCAATTAACAATACTTAACACAGAGATAACTAAACAGAAGTAAGCAACTGCAAGTATTTTAAAAACATAATCATCATGCCAAAGCAGTGTTGGGGTGACTCTAAGGGAACAGAGCTGAATCAGAGAGCATGGTGAGTGTTACAAATGTGCATGCAACCGGTGAACACACATATGAAGCAAGACAGTAAGCAAGGAGAAGGCTGAAAGCCACTCCTTTTAATGTGAGTTAAAACAACCAAATAGGAAGAGGCTATGCGAACATCTGTAAGCCCTCCCACTGCAGTGGCTCCTGGCAGGGATCTCCCACCTCCTTTGGTCCAGCTCAGTGGGGATCTGTAAAAAAAAGGGAGGTTAGTTTCTTCAGTTACCTGTACCCTGAGTTCACTGGATAAAGACCATGTGTTTTCCTTCCACCTAAGGGACATTGAGCATGTGCCTTGGACAGAAGGCAGCCCCTTCCAGATGGGCCTGAATGGAGGCAAACATGGTGACCTCCCTGAAAGTGAGAACCATGTTTCTGTGGTCAACCTTCCAGCAGCCTACTATGATCGAAAATATAAACACCCAATTTAAAAAGCAGTAGACGAAATGTGAGCAAAATTTATAAAAGAATAAATGCAAACAGGCTTTAATAAGTTTACTTTTAAAAGTTTCCTTTCATCCTATGGAAAGCAGAGAGAGAGATAGTTGTCAAAGTGACAGAGCATGGAAGTGACTTGGTTCAGGACCAGGGAAAAGGGTCATTTTCTATGGTAAGCAGCACCCATCTGGCCTCCTGGAAGTGATCACAGCCAGGCCTCCCATAGGGAGGGTAAAACAATCCCAAAAGTCAGAAGGAGCTGGCATTGGAGAGGACTATGGTGGTAAGAGGTGCAAAGGGGCCTATTCGTCTCTCATTGGGCACCAAGAATGAAGGTGGAGGGACGCAGCCACCCCTCTTGTATGCTTACATCACCTTCAAGGCAAAGTCAGGCATTACTGGGCCCCTGGTCATAACAACACCAAAATACAAAGCCTTAAACACTTCTGAATCTAATTTCATTACTAGGAATTGGAAGAAAACTATTATGGCTTTGTTCCTGTTCAAATATTTGGCTTCAAGGATGATGATACAGTTTTGCTGTGTCCCCACCCAAATCTCATCTTGAATTGTACTCCCATAATTCCCCATGTGTTATGAGAGGGACCCACTGGGAGATAACTGAATCATGGTGCAGTTTCCCCCATACTGTTCTCATGGTAGTGAATAAGTCTCCTGATATCTGATGTTTTTTATAAGGAGTTTCCCCTTTCACTTGCTTCTCATTTCTCTCATTGCTGCCTGCCATGTAAGACGTCCCTTTGTTCCTCCTTAGTCTCTGCCATGATTGTGAGGACTCCCCAACCACGTGAAACTGTGAGTCAATTAAACCTCTTTCCTTTATAAATCACTCAGTCTTTATTAGCAGTGTGAGAACAGACTAATGCAGATGATCCCCTCTGCTTTTTCATAAAGTTTATTTTGTATCTATGTTTCCTAATTCTTACAAGAAACACATACTGCTTCCACCAGAGAAAAAAATAAATTTTATTCTAAGCCTTCCTCCTACATACACGAATATGTCTTACTCTATACAGAACTCCACATGCAGTCTGAAAAGGGAGCAGACCCACGGGAGACTGAGCCACACTCCAACCCACCACAAGCTGTCTCTGCAGTCTCATCTGCAACCACCATCAAGCACAAGCACTTGATATTACTTTTCCATGATATTACACCAAATATTGTATGCCCTGTAGATTCTAGCATACCCAGGTCTCAGGCAGACTGTGCAATTGGCCCAAATAAAGGCAGAATAAATAACTGCTAAGCAGAGGGACAACAATGGGGTGTGGGGATATGAGGAAGGTATGACAACTCGGGTGCTTTGGTGGGGGAAGTGGGGAGAAACACAGGTACGAGACCTGTGAGCCCTGACCATGAGGCTGTAGCACAGTGACCTCAGGGAGGTCTCTCCCCAAATCCTCAGAGCCACAAAATGATGTTACTGGTACAGGACCAAAGCCCTGACACAATTTTGCAAATTTGAGGCATTTATTCCATCCCATTATCACTACTACATATACTATATACATTTTACATCTAACAAATTATGTGTTTTATAAGGCCTACAGCAAAACTTCCAGATGTTCCCATTTACTTTCACATTCTGCCTGTGTTCTACAGTGACACCCTCCTCAGATGGGGATCTGGAGGCAATGATCAGAAAGAACCCCCAAAGGATGAAGCCGGTGGCTGAGAGAACAAGGGACAAGGAAGTCCCCCCAAGGGAAGAATCAGAGTCTGGAGAATGAGGACGCTCCCTGCTGTGCAGGGTGCAGGAAGCTGGCCAGACGGGGCCAGGCTGAGCCCTTCCGCCTCCTCTCCTGAATGACTGTATTTTACTGCAGTTACTCTGCCCCTGTGTGACTCCCAGGCTGCTGGCCCACAAAGAGCCACAGCCAGACCAACGAAGCAATGATCAGGGATCACCCAGAGGTCTGGACACCAGCTGGGAAGAAGTGATGGGAAAGGACACAGGCTCACCTCCCGTGGGGGTGCTGGGCAATTTGTGGCATGTGCCACCGTATCTGGTATAACCCACACAGTTTCCTGCGTGCTCCTCTGTGTTCTTTCTTGGCTTTCTACTGTTGGACTAGAGGCAACTGCCAAAGTGACTCCAGAACCTTCTGTTAGAGAACAGAGCTTAAGGATGGAAAAAGCCTGGGTCCCTGAGTGATTTCGAGGGCCAGCTGTGCCACAGAGCATCACCCTTGCTTCTGACGTGGTCACAGCCCCTGGCCATTCTTGTCTCTGTCCCCCATGCTCTCCACCCTATGCATATGTGTACATACGTGTTCACACACACAGACCCACACTGATCCACGCGCTTGTTTCCTGCCTCAGCCCAGCACGCCTAAGCAATGGCAAGCTTTAGAAAGCTGCATGAACTGCTGAAACAGGCACCCGGCAACAAAATCACAGCTAGAGCCGGTGCGCGAGAGCACAAACTCTCACAGGACCCTGCCTCGTGAAGGTGCTCTGTCCTTCACAGTGCACACGCAGCAGCAATGCATTTGAAAGATGGTTCACTTTGCTCTGCTTGACACAACCTAATTAAGTTCCTGCTTATTTGAAAATTGTAGTTAATTTTCTAGAATCAAAGGGAAAAAAAGACAATCATGTAAACCTTATTTTCAATATTAACACTTATAATTACAATAATAACTGGCACTGTTACGATTTGCTTTGGATCCAATTTCTATAGTATTTCAAGTGCAATTTCACAAATCTACTTTTATATACTTGCTTTAGAATTTCAACTGTTAACCTACAGTGCATTTGCTATCCTTGAAATGCACCCTGTAGCTGAGAGAAGCTCCTGCCTAGGCAGCAGGGTCTTCCTGGAGCTGTGAGCCCCAGCAGCACAAATGCAGTGAAAGGTACACACATAGCCATTACAACAGGTTCCAGGAGATCTGGGCCTTCCATCCCTAACTGCTGCTGTCCACTGTTCCTGGCAGACATTGCTAGAGAATGGTGCCTTCCATTCTTACCAGATACTGGGGAATATCCCTCCCTGCTACTACACATATAGTGCACAGTAACAAATCACATAAATCCACCCCCTCTTCATGGACCTAGTGAGATTTCAGGTGGCCCATTCCAGAACAAACCTCAAGCCTGAAAGCTGTGGCTGCCCTCTGCCACTGCCATCCCATTACCCCCACCTTCCCTAAGCATGTCCAGACCCATGGTGCCAGCATGCAGAAGGTTGTAATGGGTCCTTGTTGGATGAATGAAACAATGGATTGATGGAAGAGTGGGTGAGTGCGTGAATGAATAGATGGATAGATGGAAGGATGAATGGATGATGGATGGGTGGATGAATGAATAGATGGGCGATGGGTAGATGTGCAGATAGATGGATGAATAGATGGACAGATGAATAGATGGACAGATGGATGGGTGGGTAGATGGGTGGAGGATGGATGGGTGGACAATAGATAGGTGGGTAGATGGGTGAATGAGTGAATAGATGGATGATAGGTTGATGGATAGATGGATGGACTGAAGTGAGTAGATGGATGACAGATGGACTGGTATACAGGTGGGTGGATCGATAAATGCCATCCCATCCTACAACTCCAGGTGCTACCATGCTCTACATCTCCCAAAGGGTTGCTCTCTTTGCAAGGTAAGAGTTGTAGCTGGGACCAGGGAAGGAGACTGGCACGATAGCTGCCTGCTTTCTCCCAGTGGCCACCTGGCTCTGCTCACTCTCTGAAGGGTGAAGATCAGGAGACCCAGGGCTTTTCCTCCAGCAGTAGTCAGGGGGAGCAGGCCTCTCCAGATCTGGACCTCTGTCTCCACAAAGGTCCCCTACACCCTGTTCACCTCTATCCTGGAAACATAGGGGAGCCCAGCCTCAGACTGAAACAGTTCAGAACTGTTGCCATAGGACAGTGGTCTTCACGTATATATGTGACTGAGCACAGATAAGGATGTTATCACATGTGAGACAAACAAAACGCTCAGTAAGAAATATACCTGGAAATATAG
Organism: Plecturocebus donacophilus; assembly: GCA_004027715.1. Lineage (NCBI taxonomy): Eukaryota > Metazoa > Chordata > Mammalia > Primates > Pitheciidae > Plecturocebus > Plecturocebus donacophilus. Next base: position 24,358 of record PVKP010029403.1, read on the forward strand.
GATGCTATTCAGACAGTATGGGGGGTGGAGAGTGAAGGACTGCCTGTGTTCCCAACTCACCACCCTCCCACTGGTCATCAACTTAGCAGCAGTGCTGTGAGTGAATGAGGCTATAGCAGCAGCCACTGGGCAATGGCTGGGGTGCAGGAAACGCTCCCTGTGTGGGCACTAACTGCTCACCAGCATCTGTCCTGTGGCTCCCAGGCCTCTCCCAGGTCTCGTGCTGGAAGCATCTGCCAGGGTGTCAGTGTCTGCTTGATGGGGGCTCGGGTTGCTATGTAAATGGCACATTATTCTTTAGCCCTATTTTCCTGATGATTAAGCTAATCCATCTGAGGCTCAAACATAGTCAACAGTCAATTCTTTGCCCTGTGGAAGGGAGTAACTGCATGGATAATTTGGGAGTGATGAAAAAAATCATTGAAATTATATTGCCACTGAAGCCAACTAAAACCAGTAACTTGCTACTACATTGTTTTCATCAAAGAATTACATTTTAAAAGGTGCATTATACCCGTCTTAGAAAAAAAAAAACCACAATGCAATACACATGATTTACAGTACCTTAAAAATATACGGTATAACAGACTATATTTTATATCTTATAAAACTTTGCCAGTCTGGTATAAATGTGATAGCCAATCTTAATAATATCCATACTTTTCAAAGGCATTTTTATTAGTTTCAAAGATAATGCATATTATAAAATATCAACAGCAAGAACATATAACATGATACCATTTAATAACACTCACAATGAACTTACTCACATAGGAATGACCAATGAATACAGTCATTTAATATGTGAGCTTAATTGTTACACCTCATAACCCTCTCAATTCCTTATAACCTTGGTCTGAATATGCAACATATTTGAGAGTGGTTTTCCCACTGCAGAATAAGATTATGGAATGCATGAAAAGACATTTTAAGCTTGAATCACAGTAAATCCTAAAAGGATGATGACAGAATTATTCTTGTACTTTTCAGTATTTTTCCCAACTTAAATGATTAGTGATGAATGTCCATGGAAAAAGTAGTGGCAATTGTAAACTGAGGGTAAAAATGTCCTTTAGTTTTTGCCTTTGTTTTACTCCCTATTGCCTGTCTTAGTGACATCTCAATTTCTAAAGCTTAACTGATGAAACAAATACAGGCCAAGGTTGTCACCCCTTGAGGTGAGGCCGAGGGAGCCACACAGATCGGCCGCCCTGAGACTGCCCGTCAGTCCAGGAAAGCATCAAGGGTGTGGCGTCCCTGGCCCCGGACACACACACCTGCAGCAGGGTGCCCAGAGGGCCCAGGGTCAGGGTTCCCCACTCCCACAGACTTCCATGAGGTGCCATTGCCCTTGTTATATTAGCAAGGTGCCGTTATAAGATTGCTGACTTTGAGAGTCATCTGTTGTTCCTCTTTTGAGGAAGCTACACCAAAAAAACTGAGGATAATTTTATTTCCTGAAGAGACAGCCATCTCCTGCCGCAGAATGTCCCAAAGGCCCTGTGGTGGTGAAGTCCTGTGCTCCAGTCCCATCAGGTGAGGGATGCTATAGTGGTGCCCAGGAGACACAGTGGCAGAGGCACTGATCACCCCTGTGTTCAGCTGTTCTCTGGGCTAGACACATCTTTTCACTAAGGCATTTTCTATTAATTATTTCATATTATACAAAGAAAAAAACTGTCAACAGTCAACAGCTTTTAAAGCAGCAATTCATGTTCAAAAACCAGTAGCTTGTGAAGGGTATAGTCATGGACAACTTTTGAATCTGATTTTGAGAAAAAAAAATCTACATTTTAATGACTTAAAACATTAAATTGAATTAAAAACTGGTATTAATCTAGAGTGCCGAATGTAAGGAATTTGCTCTCTATTCTTTTAAACGGGAAATATTTTCACAATGGTTGCTACAGCCTTGCTTTCTGCAGCATGAAAAACAGTTTTAATGTAGAAAAGTCATTAATGAAGAGCGCAGCAAAGGAAATCTCATATAAGCATCTCTCTCTGGAAGAAAAACCTTTGCTGTAGCTCAAAGCTACAAACTTTAAGGTTTTATAAATATCTTTCCAAAGATGTACTCCAGACTCTGAAGCTGAAAGATTTCTATTCATGTTTGCAGACACGTTTTTGAATCTTCCTTTTTAAGTGCCCCACCTAAAATTCTATAAAATGCCAACAACAAAAAAGGCACTTAAAAAGGGAAAATAGGAAGTAACTGGCATCAGCAAGATTAATTCACAAAGCAGTCTATCCCAGAAAACACTTCTGTATTGCATTAAAGACTAATACTTCACATTTAGGAATAAAACTAAATGAATTACCTTTCTTCTCAGAGCGCTTCTTGCGCCTCCTTTTATACCGACGCCCCATGATGCTGAAAAAGGTCCCCATGTGCAAAGGCCCAGTGGTGGACGACGCCATGCAGACACACCAATGCCAGCCCCAGCCGGCCCCAGCCTCATTCTGTGCCTCAGTCACTCGGGGCAGCAGCACAGCGACTCACTTCAGTGTGCCAGCAGCTGCGACAACGGCAGCCCCTGCCGCGGGAGCCTCCTCCTCTGCCTCAGGCTCATTCATCACGCTGCAGTTAGGCAGAACTAGGCTGAAGGGGCCCAAACACCACAACGACTTCAGAGCACACCACCCAGAAAATGACATGTGACAGTTAACCCTTCAGTGAAGCCACGGACAAAACACCACGAGCGGAGGGGAGAGAACGACAGCCGTGAATCTTCCTAGCGAAACAAATCTCCCACAGCAAACACACCTAAGTCCTGTTTAAATGGAAATCCTAATATCAAAAAGACTATCAATGAAAGAGTAGAGTTTAGAAAATAAAACTGCGAAAAGTAACAGGCTACCACACAACGCAATGCAGAGGCTCAATAGACAGCGGCTGACAAAAACAACTTCATATAAAGTGCAGGTGAGTGGTCAGGATGTTACCAGTGAATCGCCGGGACAGGAAACCACACGCCATTGACAAATGGATACTCCCCTTTCCCCCGGAGATCACTCTTCCTCCTCTTTTAACGCACGTGTCCTGAACCAACGCTGACTTGCCTTGTTCATTACTGTAGAGCAGGGGCACAGCTCATGCCCCAGGTGAATGACACACAGCCAAGGGAGGGGCAAACACCAACATCTCCCCATTTTCCACTGTGCCTGGTGGCTTGACCAGCACATCCAGCCTGTGACTAGCACAGTACCATGACCAGCCTGGGGCAAGCAGGGAAACACATCACATACACATACATGCACACTCACACCTCATACAGCACTTGGTGTCTCTGCCACCTGGGATCTTGCATGTAGGACTGGCATAGCAGAACCCACAGCCCTCAGCCTCCTCTTGTCCAGAAAAACGCTCTTCAGGCCCGAGATGCTTCCCTGGGATGGCCTGTGTCCCTGAACAAAAGGTAACTGCATCCAAACGCCCTCAAGACCAGGCTGTCTTGGGAGGAGTCTGATTATGGGGAGGAAATAAGTAGAAGCACTCATAGGCAAAAGAAAACAAGACAAATTAATTAACTAGTCAGATGCTTTCTCTTGGCACAGTGCAATTACTGTCCCGTGTAACAAAGCACCTTTTCCCAGTAATGACCAGCATCCACTTTGTAATTCATTATTGCAAAGGTACACATGAATTAGTGCAATGTTTGTGACAACTGCACACGGCACCTGGGGATATGTTGCCATATTAAGCAACTCTTGTAACTCTTAAATTTGTGTGTGTCAGACATACTCTGTGTAAGCATAGTGAATTCTTTTAATTTTCTATTGCCTCAGCATCTATCTGGAATACGAATTGAACTTTCTCCTACCAGCAGCAGAGTTCAGCCACCCTTGACAGTTTCCAGTTCTACTCCACATGCAAGTGGCTCAAGCCAGTACCAGAGATGAGGACCTAGAGGCATCTTTCACTCAGGCATCTGCCCATGCAGTTAAAGTGAACCCACCCTACTCCCTTACATGTTCTGCTGGTTGGCTGCATGCTCTCTCTCTGCCTGACCCTTTGTTCCTGCCTTTCATGATCCAGGGACAGAGGACTGCCCTCCTGACTCACGACATCCTCCCTGCTCAGGATCCGTAAGTAAAAATCTTTGAACATGCTTCCCATTGTGTGGTGTACTGAATTTGTGCCTTTCGTCTGAAGAACCGGGGCTACCCCAGGCAGGGTTTTTCCCAAAACGCTGGGAGAACACAAGGTTGGGCTCCTGGCACGAGTGACAGTCAGGCAGGAATAGCCTGGACATGAATCAGACAAGAGCCACCAGGGTATCTGTCAGTATGCACACGTTTCGAAAGGGAACCCTGGTCACAGGTCAAACAACGAGACATCAGGCCATCCGCCAGGCAAAACGGCATCTCATGAGAGCACTGGAAACAGCACGCCCAGCCCCTTCACTTCCTGTTAGGGTGGAGCTGCCAGCCACTCTGGTACTGGAACCCCAATTTAGCTGGAGGCTCTCAAAACACTGTTAGACTCAGGTTCCATGTCAGCAATCAGAGAATTATCAATAGTTTTATTTCTTATAAAATTATTAATATGATTTAACTAAATTTTCAAAGTTTAAATTAAAAACTCAGGTTTAAACAATTTGGACTTAAACATTTCACATTAACTACTTTATATATTATAATTGTTAACAATTCAGAAAAAATAATTTTCTGAAAATATAAAAAATTATAATTTTTGCTTTAC
>PVKP010029404.1:0-29054 GCA_004027715.1 Plecturocebus donacophilus
CCCGTCACGTCCTGGCAAATGGGTACTGGCTTTCTGTGCTGTGCTGGACCTGGAGGAAAAGTAGAATCAGAAATTCCTCTGCAGGAGCTCTGTTCCGTTTCACTTCCAGAAACCACTGGCTGTCAGGCCACTGCAGGACTCGGACATGCCGGTGCGGGGAAGAAGTCCCAGTTCCTGGCGCGGTGAAGGCTTTCCCTCAATCTGTAAGCGAGGCCTGGTCACTGAAGACACAGCGAATGTAATTGTCAATGGGTGGCTCTCCTGGAAGAGACATCCATCAAAGGAGTCTTCGTTCCTAGGTGCTGAGTTGTGTCATACTTAGCTTGATAATAAAAATCTCAAAAATCAAAGTAGTCCAAGAAATAAGAGTCAGCCAAAGTTTTCCCCAAACTCCTCTGCATCAAAAGTCAGCAAACTATAGCCCAAGGGCCAGATTTAACCCACCACCTGGTTTTTGTAAATAAAGCTTTATTGGCACACAGCCATGTCCGTTTCTTTATACATCGCCTATGGCTGCGTTCACACTACAATGGCAGAGTTGAATTGTCGGCTGTGACAGAGACCCGCAGAGCCCGCGATGTTCGCCATCTGGCCCTTGCAGAGAAAGGGGGCTGGCCCCTGCGCCACATAAGCACGGGACAGGTGTCAGCCTCCCCACCCCACGCTGCCGTGGCCTCCGGCAGGGGTCCGATGCACCTCTGATCCTGAGCAGAGATGGCAAGCAGCACTGCCCCCATGGCTGGTCCCCCCGGGCGGCAGGGTGGGGTGCAGACTGCATTTCCAGGCTGGTCTGCAAGAGCTGAGTTGACTGCGGGGCAGTGGACACTCTCCCCGAACATCCTGGCTGGTGTCCAGTGGACGATTCGCATATGGGGCTGCAAATATTGGCGTGTGGTCTCACACACCTGACCCGTATCCGCAGCTCCTTAGATGACCGTGATCAAAGCTTCTGTTTTGCAACTGCTGTTAATGTTTATAAAGGGGTTCTGTAGCCTTTGTTCCACTTAGTTCCCACATCAATCTCATGAGGTGCCTTGTTTCTTAATTTGCAGCTGAGGAGACTTACTCAGAGGGTGATGTGGGGTTACCTTAGCCCCATCATTCGACACCACTCACTGAGACTCACATGCAAGAGGGTCTGGCCTCACCCGTGCCCACGTGACTTCTCGGGGCCCACACCACCCTGGGGAGAGCTAAGTCTCACCGTCTTTCTTCCTGAAGCGCTTTTGGAGAAAATCATGCCTTCTTAGGTGCAGACAAAATGAGAATTCTGAAAATGTGTTTCTAGTGGGCTAAAATTATAATTTGGGGAATGACTGTAGACTTACCCAGAACCAAAAGGGCAAAGTACACCTACACCCACTGAGTCACCAAAGAGAAAGGTCAGAGATGGCGTGGCTGAGAGAAGTTGCTAAGACCAGCCGGAGACGTCCAACCTCCGGCGCTGTGTGCAGGGAAACTGGCTTCTCCTCCTCCTTCTCTGACCTCCAAAATGCACATGGGACAAGTCGTTATCCCACGTTCATTCTGGAGGTCAGAGAAGGATCCGGGGCTCAGGATTTAGCCACGGAGGGCTGGCGTGGACAGACCGCTGATTGTCAGGAGAGCGGCGCGGCTCTTCCGGGCAGTTCTGCTCAGGGCCTTGTTACCCGTGTTCCCACCTGTCCAGGACTCTGTGCGGACTTCGGTTCAACCCTAAGGTGGCACACAGGCCGCTCTGCCGTCTGCTCTCTCCGGACAGCCTCATCTGCTCCCGTGCTCCTCGGGGGCCCGCCGAGCTCTGTTAGACCCTGCTTTCAGCCTTCACTGCCTTCGCCCTGCTGCCTGGCGGGGCTGCCCTCGGCTTCCTCCCATGGCCCACGGGGCACTCAGGTCCTGTGCCCCACACTCACCCTTCTGCCCCACGTGGGCCTGCCTGTCTGCCCTCCCTACCTGACAACAAATGCCACTTAGAACCACAGCTGGGTCTCACTGACCCTGAACCTCCACTGCTCAGTAAAGTTTTCCTCCTCTTAAACCTTCGCCTTGACAGCTCTTTTCTAGATTCACTCAACTAATTTCCCATTAATTTATGAGCATGAAGACTAAACCAGAACTGGAAGGCTCGGTTAGTGATGAGCAACACGTCTCTTTAACCAGCCAGTGACCAAGGGTGGGGCCAAGCTATCTCTGTCTTTGTTTCTGGCAGTCAGAGGATCAAGGCACCAGTGTGCTTACTGTGCCCAGACAGCCCTCCTTTGACCTGGCATCTCATTCACTCATTCAGTCGTCTGTGCAACAAACGCTGACCACCCTCCCGACGAGGACCAAGATGCCTGACACCCGAACCCTGCTTTGAAGGAGCTCTCTGTCTAACGGGAAGACAGGACGGGGCCCGGGCAGCCAAGATCAACTGTAGAATGCAACTTCCTGACCGGCATCTACAACAGCCTCGTCACAAGGTGATAATTGCTGCGTCTCTTTTCCCTCGATGGCAGGCATTGCACAGTAGGCACTCAGTAAGTATTCGGCGGATGAATAAACAATGACAGAACAGCACTGCCAGGCGAAGATGGCCGGAGGAAGGAGAACCACAGACCCCCCCCTCCAGGCCCAACCAAGGGGAAAAAATTCTTAAGAGCAGAATTCACTAGCAATAACCACCTCGTGCCATAAACACGGGAAAGGGCAGCCAAGGGAAGAGCAGCAGATGCTGGTCTGGCACAAGGATGTGTGACTCCTCACCCCACCCTCAACCCCTGGAAGCTTTCCGAAGGAAAGAAATGGAGGCTGAGGCTTCTCAGAGAACTCCTGCATGGGCAACCTGGCGGGCAGGCTGCAGGGACGGCCGGGCAAGAGCGAAGTGAAACCCCTCAGGAGGAGAAGCTCCTGCACTCCACAATGAGAGCTCAGCAAGGGAAACACATTTGGCATTTTCCAGGGCACAAGGCTGCCAGATTTAGCACATAAAGAGGTGTTCAAATGTGCCCTTGGGGACATACTTATACTAAAAAATTATTCACTGTTTATCTGAAATTCAAATGCAACTGGGCATCCTGTATTTTATCTGGCAGGTCCACCAGGGTACTGTGCTGAGTTAGAATAACAAGCCGTGTCCCACGGGAGGGAGAACATGCCCTCAGCTGGGTGCAGTGGCCCTGGGAGACGTCCAGCAGGGCCTCAGCAGCAACCACCTCTGCTACCCCTCACTCCCCGCAAACCTAGACAACAGGATAACGAATTGAGAGCAGTCTTCAAAGTACACCCCAAAGAGACAATGACGAACTAGCCCCCGGTAAGATGGGGAAATGTATCACAGAAGGCATCACACAAATAGGAAGGCTAGATGGAGCTGCCTCTGCGTATATCATGAAAAGAATGAAAAACAGCAAGGCAATAAATGCACATGTACTGCCCGAGAAAGGATAGGAAGGGAGGAGAGAGGGAGCAAATGAGAGAAATCGTTGAAGAATAAGGTCTGGGAGAAAACACAGGATCAGTTTCCCTGTGAATGCTGCGTACCAAAGATGAATGGCTAGATGGACGGATGGATGGATAGATGATAGATAGTTAGATGATAATAGACAAATAGATGATAGATAGCTAGATCATAGACAAATAGATGATAGATAGCTAGATCATAGACGAATAGATGATAGATAGCTAGATCATAGACAAATAGATGATAGATAGCTAGATCATAGATAGATAATAGATAGATGGACACATAGATAGATAATGGATAGATAGATAGATAATAGATAGATGGACAGATAGATAGATAATGTACAGATAGATGATAGATACCTAGATAGATAGCTATTAGATAGGCAGATAGATAGCTAAGACAGGTAAATTATATATATAGACAGATTAGATAGATAAATTAAATGCATAGATAGATATGTATGCATATGCTTGTACATATCTATATCTACATATAGTATATATGCATACAGTTGTATATATGTATACTACATATGTATATATATGAATACGATTATACAAAAACCAAAAGGTACAAGTACAAAATAAAAGAATGATACTGACCAGTTAAGGAATTAAACTTAGAGCCAATTTATAAATTGAATAAATAAATTATAATCAAGAAAAGATTTGACACTTGAAAACCAAATTAAGGACATAGAGTTATGATCTGAGTTCATCACAGAAAATGCAGAAGGAATAAAAATGAAGAGATGGGAGTAAAGAGAAGATCATAGTATGCAGGACGGGCAGAGCATCCAAACAGAAGGAAAACAACCGTCCCTAAGGCAGACAACTAACTTAATGGAATAGAAGACATTATTCCAAGATATAATACAAGACATTTTTTCCTGACGTGAAGGAAAAAGTGGATATACCAATTGAAAGATTATTCATATACTGGGAGGCTTGAGATACACCCTGGTTGTTACTAAGCATCAATCAATGTTAAAGAGTTTATTATTTAAGCATACAACTAGAAAGAAAGCAAATTACTTACAAGGTAGAAAAAAACTGTTAATCGCAGACATCACAGAATCATTCAGTGAGAGAAGACAATAGAGCAATTTCTTACTTGGCCAAATTACCCTCCAGGAAGAAAACAAAAGGCAAACATTCTCGAACATTAAGGAATCCAGTGATATAGAACCTATGAATCCTTCTCAAAGGGAACATTGAACCAAAAATCCAGCTAAGCCGAAGATGAGTAAAATTTTAAAAACTCTACTATAGGCGAGCCATGGTAACGAGGAGTCAGTGGGCAACGCAGATGCTTGTAACAACGGCAGAAATGATACAGTGGAGAATTCTGCTTTGCTGGTGGTAAACACTATAAATTCTGGTGCAGCAGACAGGGAGGTGCTTCTCTCAGACCCCACTTCAGGACTAAAGGGGGATCCTGGCTTCAGGATCCCACCATGAAGGGTCAGGCAACAGCCTCCCGCTGTTAACTCTCAGTTTCTGAGCCAAAGTCATGCCCTTCTTGGGGCAGCCCCCAGCCAGTGACCGAGCAAGGCAGCAATGCAGAGGCCTGGCCCATTCCAGCCAGCGTGGGTCTCCTCTGAGGGGCAGCCTCTGCTCTGCAGCTTCTCACTGGACTGGCAGAGCTTCCTCAGCTGCACCAGAGGCTGCCCGCTTTCCCTGCCCTTTTCTTTCGCAAGTGTTACTCCCTCATAACCTTTGCACTTGCCTTTATTCTTGAAGAATCCAGGGGGACCCCTGCACACATAGCAAAGCAAAATAATATATGCAACAAAAATAGGTAGACTGAGAAGGGAGGAATGGGGTAGTGTGAGAAAGCCACTCACCTCATCTTGTACAGTGGGGACTTGAGACATACTGCAAAAAATTAAAGCATAATGAGACCGGGCGCGGTGGCTCACGCCTGTAATCCCAGCACTTTGGGAGGCTGAGGCGGGTGATCACCTGAGGTTGGGAGTTCGCAGACGAGCCTGACCAATGTGGAGAAAGCCTGTCTCTACTGAAAATACAAAATACTAGCCGGGCGTGGTGGCGCATGCCTATGATCCCAGCTATTCGGGAAGCTGAGGCAGAACTGCTTGAACCCGGGAGGCAGAGGTTGCAATGAGCCAATATCGCACCATTGCACTCCAGCCTGGGCAGCAAGAGTGAAGCTCCATCTCAAAAAAAAGAAAAAAAAAAATTAAAGCATAATGAGAAAAACAATCTACTGACTCAACTGCTAAATAGTTTCTAAAATCTTTTTCCTTAACCTAAGCAGGATCTTTACAGACTAATATCTCTTGTGGTAAGGAAATTAAAGTCAGCTATTTCATCAGAATTTTCCTTCTTTAAACTCAATTAAATTTTAATATTTTTAATCATGCAAAATATAATGCTATTTAAAAAATAACTTTACCTTGTATATATATTATTTAAAATTTTACCATATATGTGTGTGTGTGCGTGTGTGTATATATATATAAAAATCTATTTTTCTATCTAGTCACAGAAATTTGGCATAATGTTCATCAAACACTAACTCCGTTTCTGGGTAATGAGCAATTTGTTGGTTTTCTCTTAGTACTTCTCTGTTTTGCTTTAGTTTTTATAACATTCATGCAAAACTTTTATAAAAACAATAAAACTATTACTTTAAAAATAGTAACAGTAGCAACAATATATAGCTTACATTTAACAGAAATTTACATGTATTAACTTTTTCATAACTCATAAGCAGATGAATTATTATTATTATAGTAAAGAAAATGAAGCAATTATTTACATAGAATCCATATGAAGTATCACTAGACTAATTAGTTTAACCAGGTGTTGGCTATATACAAATATAAACTGCATTTCTGTACACCATCAGCAAACACTTGAAGTCAATAAGAAATAAGTGACTATAAAAGCAATTTATAACAGCAATCAAACCCAAAAGGTAACCAGAAATGATTCTAATTAAAAATGGGTAAAATCTTTATGCTTTAAACTCTGTTGAACTCTAGACTTATTGAACTCTATTGAAATACATTAAAAAATATTTAAGTAAATGGAGAGATAGCCCATGTTTATAAATATGAACATTCAATATCGTGAAGATAGTCTACCCCCAAAGGGGGATTATGATCCAATGACAATTTCAACTGGGTTATTTTGTGGAAATTTACAAGCTGATTCTAAAATGTATATGGATAAGAAAATGGTTAAGAATGGATAAGGTACTCTTGAAGAGCAAGTTAGAGATTTGTCCTAATATAAAGGCTTATTCATAAAGAGCAAATAAGATAGTGTGATATTGGTGCAGAGACAGACAAAATGACCACTGGAACAGAATAGAGGCACTAGAGAAAGAGCAACACATATACGGAGCTTTGGTACATGACAGAGGCTGCTTTGCAGATAAGTGAGGAGGAAAGAACTGTGCTTCCTGTGCCATTTGTTAACGGAGCTGGAACAAACAGCTATCCATTTAAGGGGAAATGAAATTAGATTTCTATTTCAAGCCGTAAACAAAAATCACTTCTAGATGTATTAAAAGACCTAAATATGAAAAAGAAAAACTTAAAAAAAAATAATATAAGGCAATGTATTTTTACCTTAATGTAAGGAAAGATTTCTTAAGACACAAAAAATATTAAACAGAAAATAAAAAATTAGGCCAGGTATGGGGGCTCATACCTGTAATCCCAGCACTTTGGGAGGTTGAAGCAGGAGGATTGCTTGATGCCAGGAGTTTGAGACCAGTCTGAGCAACAAAGTAAGATCCCATCTCTACAAAATTTTTTTTAAAAGAATCAGTGTGGTGTGTTGGCACACATCTGAGGTCCTAGCTACTTGGGAGGCCGAGGTGGGAGAAGCATTGAAGCCAGGGCGTCAAAGCTGCAGTGTTTTGTGATCATGCCACTGCACTCCATCCTGGGCAATAGAATGAGACCCTATCTCCAAAAAACCCCCAAAATTAATAAACTTTAAATGATTATAATAGGCAATTTATGTTCATCAAAAGCCACCATAAAACAATGGAAAGAAAAGCCACACACTGGGATTTAACCCTGGAAACACATATAAAGAACTAGCATCTAAAGTATATAAGGAACTCCTTCAAATCAATACGAAAAAAACTATATTAAAAATGAGCAAAGCACATGGTCATTTTACAGAAAAAGCAAAAGTGCCAATATATTTATAAAAAGGGGCTCAATATCATCAGTAATCAGAAAAAATACAAATTAAGGTCATAATAAGCAATCATTTTGTACTTTCTTGGCAAAGATTAAGAAGTCTGACTAGATTAGGTGTTGGAGAAGATGTCATTAAACACACACTTTTTTTGGGGGGACAGGGTCTTGCTCTGCTGTCCAGGCTGGAGTGCAGTGACAAAGTCATGGCTCACTGTAGCCTCGACCTCCTGGGTTCAAACAATCCTTCCTCAGCCTCCCAAAGTGCTGGGGTTACAAGTACAAGCCGCCACACCTGGCCCGACAGATACTCTTAGACGTTGCTAGTAGGAGTATGAGTTGATACAGATACTTTGGAAACCAATTTGGCATTATTTTGTGAAGTTGAACGCTTGCATACTTAATGACCCAACAACCGCACTCCTAGGTATACACCTGTAAGAGAAACTAACCCAAACACCCCTCACAAGGGAGTATTTATTATGTGACAACGAATATAAATAAACCACAGCTACATGAAGCAAGGTAGGATTTTTATAGAATTCAAAAGCAAGTAAAACTAAACAATATATACTTAGGCATTGCTTCAGTCTGCCTAGTGTTGCTGTAAAGGAATACCTAAAGCTGAGTAATTTTAAAAGAAAAGAGGTTTATTTGGCTCACGACTCCTCTGGCTGAAAGACTGGGCACCCTGTGAGAGCCTCGGGCCACTTCCACTCACAGCAGAAGCCAGAGGAGAGCCGGTGTGTGCAGAGATCACACGGTGAGACAGGAAGCAGGAAAGCGGCCGCAGCCAGGCTCTTTTTAACAACCAAATACCGTGAGAACGAATAAAGTGTGAGTTCACTCATTACTGCGTGGCGATGTCAAGCCAGTTCATGGGGGCTGTGTCCCCATGACCCGCAGACTTCCCATTAGGTCTCACCTCCAGCATTGGGAATGAGACTTCAACATGAGGTTTGGAGGGGACAAGCAGCCCCATACGATAAGAGGCATAAAAACAAGAGTGATGCAGATTTTTTTCAGCAAGGGTATATGAGAACTTGATATACAGGAGTGATTATCTCTGGGAGAGCCAGGGAGCAAATGGGGGCAAGTTATTGGTTCATAGGTTGTTTCTCACTGTGCTTTACAGTCTCAATATATGTCAAACTTAATCTTTTGTATGATTCACGTATGCAAAGCACAGAGAAGTTAAGTCATTGTTCAAGACCATGGAGGTCATGAGAGAGAGAGCTGGGGACAAAGGCCAGGAGTCTTGTCCCACCTCCTGCCCTGCATTCTCCCCTCCGACACCTTCTCCCAATCCTTCATGCACTCCCTAACGAGAAAGGGCTGTGCACTGGGAAGAACGATGAAATGGCATCAGTGCCAGGCACTCTGCATTTCAGTGATCGCAGCCCAAACCAGCGGAAGTAAAAGAGGAACAGGAGCAGAGAAAATAAAAATGATGGTGGCTCAGGCCCCTGGGACGTGTTTGCAGACCTGGCATCTGAGACTTCTCACTGGCAATGATGGGTAAAAAGTGCAAAGCTGTATGTAACCCAGCCTTTTGATTTTGGAAGGGAAACTCTACATTTTCCTAAATATTTAGCCACAAACTCCTGAAGAGTCCTTTCAGAAGGACACTGTGAACATCAGCAGCCATACACAAGAGCACATCTCCCAGAGCCCAGCAGAAGCATTTAATGGGCTGGCTCAGCGTCTGTGAGGGTCCAGCACAGACTTTGGAAAGACTGTCTCAGACCACGCCACACCTCTGGAGCACATCTTCACTTTACTTAAGGCCCTACCCCTAGGACTGGAATTCAGTATCCATAGCACTTAATTTCCTCATGTTGAAAGCACTTTTTATTTTCTTAAAAATCAACTCTTTGCTGAGTATATAAGTAACATAGACTTACTCTAGAAAATACGAAAAACACAGATAAGTAACAGGAAAGAAATATAAACCATTTGAAATCCCAGCCTATAAAAACAATGGCTGTAACAGCTGGGTGCGTTTCCTTCTCGGCTTTTTTTCTACGTACATGTACCCATGTATTGATGTGTGTGTTTATAGGTACATTTTCATAACTGAGATCTTCTTGTACACATAGTCATTAAGTACTTTTTGACTTAAATACAACACAGTTCCTACCCCTCACTTTAAAGATAATGCTCTCTGCCTTTCTTTTCAGAGCCTATGACACAACAGCTATATCCTATTAGAACTGCAATGATTTCATGACAATCATTTGTGATCTGCTCTGTTTAATTTTTCACAGCTCTTCAGATCAGAGACTATCCTGAGCTAAATACAACCCAGTGAGCTCTCTCAAGACTGGGTGACGGGCACTTTAGGAAGCAGTACAGCTGGGGGAAGTGAATTTGCAACATTAATCAGCAATGTGCCTTTATACAGTGGTTTGAGCTATATGATTCGTTTCCAGGGAGACATACAGCTGTTATTCCCATGGAAAAGGAAGGGCACAGCAGTTAATCTACCGGCCTCTTGAGTTGTGCTGTGAGAAATTAAATCCCCACCTTGAAATTCACTAAGCCTGAGTTTTCTCATCAATAAATTAGAGCTAATAAAAGTACCTGACTACTACGGTCTCAATGTATCTCACAAAATTACGTGCTGGAAACTGAGTTCCCAGCGTAGCAGTGTCAGAAGGTGAGGCTGTTTTTCTGTTTGCTTCCTGTAGATGCAGTCTTGCTGTGGCCCAGGCTGGAGTGCAGTGGTGGAGGTGAGGCCTTTTGACAGGTGTTAGGGCAGAGTTCTCATGAAGGGATTAATGTTACGATGAGAGGGCTTGACACAGCCTTCCTCTCCTCCAGAGGACTTAGCATTCAAGGTGCCATCTTGGAAACAGCAGCCCTTACCAGTTGCTGGAACCTTGATCTTGGACTTCCCAGCCTCCAGAACTGGAGAAATCAATTTCTGTTGCTTATAAATTACCCATTATCAGCTACGCTGTTACAGCATCACAAAGGTACTAACTTATATGATTGTGACATGACAACTAAATGATTTAGCACACATAAAGAAAGCAGCTTGCTTAGCTCGTGGCATATAATGAGTATTAAGTAAACGTTACAACTCTTAGTGTTGTGGTTACTGTTGATATGGTGGTGGTGACGATGACACTGATGGCAAAGAAGTATTTTTAATCCACTTTGAGGATTAAAGGTATCATTTTTATACAAAAAAAAATGGATTCATTTCGAGTCTCCAGATGACTGAATATACTTGAGCAACCAGGTACATAATATTTCCATCATTCCAAAAAGTTCCCGTGGACGCATTTTTAGCCAACCGTTTCTTCCCCTTGCAATGACAGCCCCATGTAAAAATTATACATTAGATTTACTGTTATACATTAGATCTGTCTTTACAGAGATTCATACAAAGAATTTCATTTTATCCTAATTGTTGATTTATTAGCTACATGTCCTTGTTTTATATTTTAATGGTTGTGTGAGGGTCTATAGCATACATCTTCATCTATTATATTATCATCTTCAAATAATACCATTTCACATATAAGAACTTTACTTATATTTCTCCCAACTCAATCTTGATGCTATTGAATACATTCAATCTACACTTATCTCATAAACCCCAAACTTCATTGTTGTAATTTTTGTTCAAACAACTACCTATCTTTAAAGAAACTGAAATAATAAAAAAACGTCTTCTGAATTTACCCATGTAGTTACCATTTTTGATCTTCTTCATTCCTTTGGGTTGATCCACATTTCCATCTGATATCATTTTCATTTTGCCTAAAGGACTTTAATATTTCCTGTAGTGTCAGTCACTAATAATACTTTGGATTTTCCTATGTCTGAAATCAACTTTATTGCCCCTTCACATTTGAAAAATTTGAAAATCTCTGAGTGTAAAATGCTGGATGGAGAGTGTTTCTTTTCAGTACTTTAAAGATGTTGCTCCACTGTCCTCACTTCCATCATTTCCTTGATAAATCTGCTGTCAACCTTATCTTTGTTCCTCCACACTTCTTCATCTTTTCTTCTTTACCCCTTATAACACTTTTTTATTGGTTTGGACCAACTTAAGAATGATTCATTATTAATGTATTTTTTATTATATTTCTTTTCCTTGTGGTTCATTGAGATTCCTGGATCTGTAAGTTGAAAGTTTTCATAGACACTGAAAAATCTGGGGTTATTATTTCTTGAAATGTCTTTGCTGTCTCCCCTACACCCTCCATTTTCGAGGCTTCCAGTTAGACTTATATTAGGCCACTTGAAGTTTTTCCACAAATCACTGATGTTCTGGGGTTGCTTTTAAATTCTTTTCATCTCTGCATGTTAGTTTCTAATGCGATGTCTTCAAGTTCCTTAATCTTTCCTTCTGTAATGTCTGATCTTCTGTTAATCCAATCCATTGTATTTTTCATCTCACACATTGTAGTCTTCATGTCTATATATCATACATCTTCCATGTCTCTACTTAACCTTGTTGACATATGGAATATAGTTATAATAACCATTTTAATGCCCTTGTGTGCTAAATCTAACAACTTTGCCTGCTCTTGGTCAATTTTGATTGATTGTTTACTCTCCTCATGATGGGTCATATGTTCCCCCTTCTTTGCATGTCCGGTAATCTGTGATCAGATGCCAGACATTGTGAATTTTACCTTGTTGGGTGAAGAAGTATTTTTATTTATTTCTATAAATATCCTTAAGCTTTCTTGGCACAACTTGAGGTTGACATTAAGTTACTTAGAAACAGTCGATCCTTTCAGGTCTTGTTTTTATGATTTATTAGGTGGGTCTGGAACAGTGCTCAGGCTAAGTCTAATTATTCCCCACTACTGAAGCGAGACTTTTCTGAGAATTCTACCAGTGGCCCATGAGTTATGAGTTTTTCCAGTCTGGCTGGTGGAAGCAGGCATTATTCCTGGCCCTGTATGCGTGCCTTTTGGGTATTTTTCCCCCCAACTTCAGGTAATTTCCTCCCATGCATCCGTGTTCTGCTGAATATTAAGAAGGAACTCTTGCAGTCCTCTGGAGTTCATCCTGTGTACTTACCTCCTCCCCACTGTTCTGCACTGCAAATTCTAGATAGCTTTGGTTTCCCCAGACTCTCAGCTCCTTGTCCTCAGCTTAGCAAGCCAGCCAGCCTCCATCTGGGTCCCCCTTCCTTGTGCCGCAGCCTGGAAACTTTTTCAAAGCAGTAAGGAAGCTGGGGGAATCCTAGGGCTCACTCAATCATTTTTCACTTCTTGGGAACCTATATCCTTTGTTGCCTGATAGCCAGAGACTTAAGAACTGTTGTTTCATATCTGAGTCTGGTTTTTACTTATTTTTGCATTCTTTTGGGCAGGGGAGTAAATAGGGCCCCTGGGACTGTATCTTGTGTGGAAGCAGAAACATCAAAAGAAATATTTTTAGCTACTTTGGGCTTAAAACTATAATTCTTTTAGAAAATGCATTTTTAAATTAAGTTTAAAATTTATAATTGACATATAATAATTATACATATTTGTGGTGTACAGTGTAATGTAAGCCTATTTTAAGTCTCCAGAAAAGTTTTTATAATATTAATGAGATTTTTGACTTCCTACTACTGAGTTTTAAAAATTCTTTATGTATTCTAGGTACAATATTTTGTAAGTTATGTATGATGAACATTCTTTTATTCTTAATAGTATATTCTGAAGAGGACGTTTGTGATTTTGATTGATTTCAAATTAGTTTTCTAAATTTTAGGATTTGTGTATCTGCGTCTTACCTAAGAAATCTTCACCTACTCCAAGGTCACAAGACTTTTTCCAATGTTTTCTTCCATAAATTTTATTCTTTCACATTTTAGGTATAGGTCTATAGCTTACTTGAAGTTAGCTTTTTTTAATATGTCATGGGACGAGAGTCAAGTTTCACATTTTCCATATGGATATACAGTTGTTTCAGCAACAGTTGCTGCACCTTAAGTCTCCCGTTGAATCTTACTACTTTTATTAAAACTCAATCGACCATATATGCCTGGTCTATTTCTAGACCCCTTTATTCTGTTCCATTTATCTATATGTCTAACCTTATGCCAACACTACATTACTTTTTTTTTAACTTTTTAATTTTACTTTTAGTTCTGGGATACACATGCAGAATGTGCAGTTTTGTTACATAGGTATACATGTGCCATGGTGGTTTGCTGCACTTAACCCATCATCTAGGTTTTACACCCTGCGTGCATTCGCTATTTGTCCTTAATGCTCTCCCTCCCCTCCCTCCACCCCACAACAGGCTCCAGTGTGTGATGTTCCCCTCCCTGTGTCTATGTGTTCTCATTATTCAATCCCACTTATGAGTGATAACATGTGGTGTTTTTTTGTTCCTGTAGTTTGCTGCAGATGACAGCTTCCAGCTTCATCCATGTCCCTGCAAAGGACATGATCTCATTCTTTTTTATGGCTGCATACTATTCCATGCTGTATGTGTAGACATTTTCTTTATCCAGTATATCATTGGCTAGGTATTTAAGTTGGTTCCATGTCTTTGCTATTGTAAATAGTGCTGCAATAAATGTACGTGTGCATGTGTCTTTATAGTAGAATGATTTCTATTCCTTTGGATTTATACCCAGTAATGGGATTGCTGGGTCAAATGACATTTCTGGTTACAGATCCTTGAGGAATAGCCACACTTCCACAATGGTTGAACTAATATTCACTCCCCCCAACAGTGTAAAAGTGTTCCTATTTCTCCACAGCCTCACCAGCATATTTTGTTTCCTGGCTTTTTAATAATCACCATTCTGACTGGAGTGAGATGGTATCTCATCGTGGTTTTCATTTGCATTTCTCTGATGATCAGTGATGTTGAGCTTTTTTTCATATGTTTGTTGGCCACATAAATATCTTCTTTTGAGAAGTGTCTGTTCATATCCTTTGCCCACTTTTTGATGTGGTTGTTTTTTTCTTGTAAATTTGTTCAACTTCCTTGTAGATTCTGGATATTAGACCTTTGTCAGACAGGTAGATTGGAAAAAGTTTCTCCCATTCTGTAGGTTGCCTGTTCACTCTGATGCTAGTTTCTTTTGCTGTGCAGAAGCTCTTTAGTTTAATTAGATCCCATTTGTCAATTTTGGCCTTTGTTGCAATTACCTTTGGTGTTCTCATCATGAAGTCTTTGTCCATGCCTATGTCCTGAATGGTATTGTCTAGTGCTTTTATGGTTTTGCATTTATGTCTTTTTTTTTTTTTTTTTTTTTGAGATGGAGTCTCAGTCTGTCACCCAGGCTGAAGTGCAGTGGTGTGATCTCGGCTCACTGCAACCTCCACCTCCCAGGTTCAAGCTATTCTCCTGCCTCAGCCTCCCAGGTAGCTGGGATTACAGGCACCTACTATCATGCCTGGTTAATTTTTTTGTATTTTTGTAGAGTCAGCATTTCACCATGTTGGCCAGGCTGGTCTTGAACTCTTAACATCAGGTGATCTGCCTGCGTTGACCTCCCAAAGTGTTAGGATTACAGGTGTGAGCCATCACACCCAGTCACATTTAAGTCTTTAATCCATCTTGAGTTAATTTTTGCATAAGGTTTTATGGGAAAATGTGTTATTATAAATTCAATTTCAATGGTGAATGTATATGGTAAAAGGAAGCAGTCCAGTTTCAGTTTTCTGCATAGGGCCAGCCGAACACTACATTATCGTGATTACAGAAATCTACATTATCTTGCTATAGAAGCTGTATAGTAAATCTTGAAATCAGATAGTTGGAGTCCTCCAACACTGCTATACTTATTCAAAATTGCTTTGACTAGTCTACATCCTTTGCATTCCTGTATTAAGTTTTAGAATCAGTTTATTTATTTCTACCAGAAAGCAATTATATTGGGGGCTTTATTGTAATTGCACAGAATTTATAAATTAACTTGATGATAATGAACATCGTAACATGACTGAGTCTTTCAATCCATAAACATGGTATATCTCTTTAATTACGCCTCCATTAGTTTCACTCAGAAGTGTATTGTTTTTAGTGACCTTGAATATTTTGGTAAGTTTATGCTTAATTATTCCAAGTTTTTCTTATCTACTATAAATTACTTACCAGCCTACAGAAATGTACATTTCCTAAAATGCTACTAAATGCACTTATTAGTTCTAGTAACCTTTTAAATTAGGTTCCTTAGGATTTTTCTTCAGTCATCTGTGAATAAAGAGGATTTCATTTCATCTTTTTCAATCTGTATGCTTTGTGTTTCTTCTAATTACCTTACTAAACTGGCTATGACTTCCAATAAAATATTGAATAAAAGTGGTGAGAGTGGATCTCTTTGCCTTGATTCTCATTTAAAAGGAAAATATTCAGTCTTATCATGTTAGCTATAGGATTTTCAGAGATGTTCTTAATCAAACTGAGAAAATCCTCCTCTGTTTCAGTTTACTATGAGCTTTTATCATGAATGAGTATTAGATTTTGTCAAATACCTTTTCTGAAACTATTGAGATAATCATACGGTTTTCTCCTTTTGGTCTGTGAATAATGAATCATATTAATTTTTTGTAATGTTAAACCAGCCTTACATTTCTGGGATAGTCTCACTTGATCATAGTGCATTATTCTTTTGATATATAGCCAGATTTAATTTGATAATGTTTTGTTAAGGATTTCTTGCTTCTAAGTTCATGAGAGTTATTGGTCTTTAGTTTTATTTTTCCAATAAAGACATCATCTGGGCTTGGTATTGAACTTATACTGAGTTAGAAAACCTTTCCATTCTACTCTATTTAAAATGAATTAGAAAATATTTCCATCCTACTGTAGTTTTCTCAAAGACTTTATGTAGGATTACTATTAATTATTACTTAAATATTTGCTATAATTTACCCATCAGGCAATCTGCATTGTAATTTGTGGGAAAGTGCATTATCATAAATTCAATTTCAATAATGAATATAGAGTTATTCAGTTGTTTTGTTTCTTCTTAAATCAGTTTTGATCATTTGCATCTTTTTTTTTTTCTTTTAAGTTCAGGGGTACATTTGCAGGATGTGCAGGTTTGGTACATAGGTAAGCATGTGTCATGGGGGTTTGTTATACCAATTATTTCATCACTTGTTTGCATCTTTTAGGAAACACGTGCATGTCATGTAGGTTGAAGAACTTACGGCCTGAATTTATTTACTGTATTGCCTTATGGACCTTTTAATGGCTGTAAAATGTTTAGTGATATCCCCTTCTTTCAGTCTCAGTATTAGTCATTCATGCCTTCTCTCTTCTTATTACCCTAGCTAACAGCTTATCAATTGTACTGACCTTTTTAAAGAATCAGGTTTTGGTTGTACTGATTTTCATTACTGTTTTTCTGATTTCTATTTCATTTATTTCTCCTTCTACCTTTATTACTTTCTTCTTAATTACTTTGGCTTAAATTTGCTCTTTTTCTCTCTAGCCTAAAGTAGTAATTGATTTAGGATCTTTTTTCTGTTCTACTATAAACATTTAAAGTGATCAATTTTCCCCAATCAATGCTTTAGCTGCATTTTACACATTATAAAACACTGTGTTTAGATTTCCACTACATTCAAATATTTTTAATTGCTCTGTGATTTCTTTTTTGTCCCATAGGTTGTTAGAAGTGTAGGTTGTGTTTAAACTTCTGGCATTTAGAGGTTTTGCAAATTTATTTCTGTGTCGATTTCTATTTTAATTCCATTTTGGTCAGAAAATGTATCCTGCATGTTTTCTTTCCTTTATTATTTAATAAGGTTTGCTTTATGACCCAGCAATCTATCTTGGTGACTGTTCTATGTGTACCTCAAAGGAATATGTTCTATAGTTTTTGTATAGAGTTTTCCATAACTGTCAATTAGGTCAAGTTGGTTTAGTGTGTTGTTCAAGTCTTGTCTACCCTTATGACTTTTCTATATACTCTTTCTATCAGTTCCTGAAAGAGGAATGCTGAAATCTCCAACTATAGTTATGGATTTTTCTATTTCTCTTCCCAATATTTTTAAGTCTTGCTTCCTTCCTTTTGAAGCTCTGTTATTAGGTGCGCACACATTTGGGATCATTATGAATTCTAAATTAACACTATTATCATTATAAAAAACCTTTCTGTATGCCTGGTGATCTTCCTTGTTCTGCTGTCTACTTTGAATGCTACTAACCATAGTCATTCCAGCTTTCTTATGATTAAGTATTTGCATGGTATAGTTTTTTACATTCTTTTATTTTTAACACTGTCTTTATATCTAACATAGGTTTGTTACGAACAGAACATACATAGGTAACTATGTTAAAAAATCAGTCTGATAATATCTGTCCTTTAATTAGAGCATTTGAACTATTTCTATTTAATGTACATATCAATTACATTACTTTCTTGCTATCTAGGTTCTATGTATCAAATTTGTTCTTTGTTCTTTTTCTTCTATCTTGATTAACTGTATTTTAGCATTCCATTTTATCTGTTATTGACTTATGAACTACACCTCTTTGTTTTATTATTTTAGAGGGGGTGCTCTATGATCTGCAATATGCAATTTACCTTAACACAATAGCCTTTAAATAACATTTTACCATGTGACGTATAACTTGAGAACCCTGTAACAGTACAGTCGATCCTTGAACAACATGGGTTTGAACTGCGTGGATCCACTTACAGGCAGATTTTTTTCAACCAAACTCAGATAGAAAACAGCATTCACAGGGTAGGCCAACTATGGGACTTGAGTGCGTGTGGATTTCGGTGTATTCAGGGATTCTGGGGCCAATTCCCCCTGTATGCTGAGGGACGACTCTATATTTTTATCTCCCACTCTCTTGTCCTTTGTGTTTTGCTATCATAAATTTTATTCCAACATAGGTAAAAAGCTCCACAATTCATTGTTTGTTTTAGACAATTATCTATAGAGAAATTTTAAAACTAAAAATTATGCCTTCTCACATATTCAGTATATCCATAGTTTTTCATTACTTTGTATAGACCCAAGTTTCCATCTAGTATCATATTTTTTGGCTAGAAGAACTTCTTTAAACATTTATATTTTATTCTTTATTTTTTTATATCGATGGTGTCTCGCTCTTACGCCCAGATTGGAGTGCAGTGGCACAATCAAAGTTCACTGCAGCCTCAGACTCTTGCGCTCAAACGATCCTCCCACCTCGGCCCCTTGAGTAGCTAGAACTACAGACGTGAGCCACCACGCCTGGCTAATTTCTTATTTTTATTGCTTTAGAGATGAATTCTCACTCTGTTGCTCATCCTGGTCTCGCACTCTTGGCCTCAGATGATCCTTCTGCCTTGGTTTCCCAAAGTGCTGGGATGATAGGTGTGAGCCACTGCACCCAGCCCTTTTAACATTTCTTATACAGGTCTGCTCACAACACTCTATACAGGTACTTTTTTCATACAAGTACAGATTTCAATGTTACTTTTGATATGTTTTCTTTGATATGTTTTGATATGTTTTCTTTGAGTGTGTGTGTGTGTGTGTATATATATATCCAAATTTTATATATATATATATATTTGGTATATAATATATATTATATATATATTATTTGGACATATATGTATACTCAAAGTATATATACTCAAAACATATATGTCTATATGTTTTCATTGGGTATATTTCCAGATTTACCGTGTTTTTGTTTTTTTTCTTTCAGTACTTTAAAGATATCGTGTCATTGTTTCTAATCTGCGTAAGAATTCTGCAGTATTGTTATCGTGTTCCTTTATATGTAAAGTGTCTTTAGCTGCTTTAAAGATGTTTTCTTTGTACAGATTTTTAGCAATTTGATTATG
The DNA here is from genome assembly GCA_004027715.1 of Plecturocebus donacophilus. Taxonomy (NCBI): domain Eukaryota; kingdom Metazoa; phylum Chordata; class Mammalia; order Primates; family Pitheciidae; genus Plecturocebus; species Plecturocebus donacophilus. The sequence goes on from PVKP010029404.1 coordinate 19,387, forward strand.
ATGTGTCTGGGGTGTGTGGGTGTGTATGAGTGTCCTGCTTGAGTTTTATAAAGATTCTTGGATCTATGGGTTTATAGTTTTCATTAGACAATTTTTTTAGCCATTATTACCTCAAATATTTTTCTGTTCCCTACTCTTCTGTGATTCTAATTACATGTTTGTTAGACCAACTGGTGTTTTCCCAGGGGTCACTGACATTCTGTTTTCTTTCAGTCTTTTTTCTGATGGGCTTCGTTTTGATGGTTTCTGTTGCTACATATTCACATATACTGCTCTGTTGTGGTTTTGCTTTTTTTTTTCCTGCAGTGTGGAGTCTACTATAAGTTTACCCAGTAAGTATTTTATCTCAGCTTATTGCATTCTCCACCTCTAGAAGTTACATCTGGTTCTTACTTTTTATATCTTCCCTTGTTCTTCCATTATGCTATTGTTTTCTTTCACATCCTTGAGCATGTTATGCATATTTCTCACAGCGGTTTCAATGCCTTATGCCAATGCTATCATCTTTGTCATTTCTGAGCCTGCTTCCATTGACCGACTGTCCTCCCACTTATGGGTCATGTTTTCCCACTCAATGACGTGTCTAGTACATTTTGATCAGATGCTAGGCACTGTGACTTTATGTTTGCACGTGCTGGATTTTGTTTTCTTCCCAGAAAGAGTGGCAGGCAGTTAAGTTAGGTAACTTACTTAGGGTGCAAATCACCCTGAGCCTCCTGAGGCTTGTTCTGACACCATTTTAAGGAAGGCTGAGAACAGTTTTTCCTCAAGGCTGCAGTCGCCCCTCTGCTACAGCAGGGCCGCTCTGTTCTCTATCGAATGCCCTGTGTACCCAATGAAGTCTCTCTTCTCTCACTGGTGGGACTTTACATTGTTCCAAACCCTGTGTGAGGTCTGAAAATTGTCAGCTTACAGCTCCCTAGTCATTACCCTTTCTTAGAACCTGTTCTTAGCCTGGCCTTGTGGAGCTTAACCTCATGCAAATGCAGAAAAATATTTAGCCAAAGACTCAAGGAACTCTTAGGCAATTTCTGTAGGTCTTTCTCTGTGTAACTGCCTCCTCTCTGCTATTCCCTTGGATTATAATCCTATACTTACCGATGTACAATGTATTAAAAAGTTGTTTTATGTATTTTATCTACTATTCATTTTGTTAACAGTGCTAGGGTAAGCTCAGGCACATTACTCTTTCACAGTCAGAGCAAAATTCTGATGTCTCACTCTTTAAAGCAATGCAAAATGTGGATTCGCCTTTAGGGAAACAAACAAACAAACAAAAAAAGGAGAGAGAGATGGTGCTGTACCAACCAGAAGTTCTTCCATTACGTGCTCAGAGCTATGTCAGAGGCTATAAAGAACACAAACAACTATTATTTTTACATAATTGCACAATTAATACACATGTGGCATTTCATAATTTGCAAAGAATGTTCACCTCCATATTTAATTCTAAAAATGACTTTGTGAGGTGTCATTTATTGCTATGAACGTTTCGGGAAGGAAGTGAATCATGATGATCGAAAGCACATGCACACTACATGGGTTTGAGTCCCAGCTCCCTTGGGCACCAGAGAGTGACTTTCCACCGAAACCTTCCATCGAGCTTTGTGTTTTTGATGAGTTCACACTTGTTTTATGTTCTTCTTCTCTCCATTTCTTTCTTCTTTTGGATTAATTTTGTGCATTTTTTTATCCCATGTCCTCTTTCAGTAGCCTGTTCATTCTTACTATTCACTTAACAGATACTCTTATAAAGCTTCTAGTTGTTCTAATAAAGTAAATACTTTTACCACTTCCTGGCAATGCAAGGACCTTAGAACACTTTGACTTAATTTACTTCCATGATGCCTTTTGGCTACTGTTTTCATGTATCTTAATTTGCTGTGTATGCTAAGTTCCACAGGATATCATTTTTATTTTTGTTGCTCCATATAATCCACATTTTCATTTAGTCACATATTTACCTGCTGTAAATTTTATTTCTTTCTGCATTGGTGCTCTTCTATCTGGGATCATTTTCCTTCTGCCTAAAAAATAGCCTTTAGTATTTCCTTTCGTGTGTGGTTTGCCAGCCACAAGTATTCTCAGTTTATACTTGTTTGAAAATGTCTTCATTTCATCTTTCTTTTGAAGGATGATTTCGCTGGCATAGACTTTGGTGATTTCTTTATGCTGAAGATAGCATTCCATCATTTTCTAGCTTCCATCCTTTCTGTTGAGATGTCAGCTTTAAATGTTAGTGCTGCTCCTTTGAAGGGAGTGCATCTTCTATTTCTAGCTCCTTTTAAGTTGTTCTCTTTGGAGTTGGTTTTTCAGCTATATTACTATAATGTGCTTCCACGTACGCTTCTTTGTAGGTATATTTTGCTGGGTTCGTCGTAATTATTGCATCTGTTGCTTGGTGTTTTCTACATTTTTGATAACTGTAGCTGATCTAACTTCAAATTCTGCTTCTCCCTCATTCTCTCTCTGTCTTTTCCTTTGCAGACTTCAGTTTCACAAATATGAGGGATGCCATTTCCCACAGAGCTCACGCTTCTTTTCTGCATTTTCCATCCTGGTTTTTTCTCTCTACACTGTGACACAGCTGCTTTCTTCCTGTTTGGCCTCCCTGTGCCTCGTTTTCCTTGGTCGTGAGACGGTGATAACAACGAGCTCTCACTGGCAGCGCGGCCACAGGGATTCAGGGCGCTGCTAACGCACGACATTCAGACGCATGCCAGAGACATCACTGCTGCCAAACACATTACACAGATGGGAAAACTGAGGCCCGCAGAGGCCAGGTGACCTCACCAAGTCGCACTGTCGGAAACTGCCCTCCTGAGCCAGGTCTCATAAGCTTGACCAGCTATGGGTGGGTCGAGAAAAGAGAATGGACACACCTGGGGAACCCGAGGAGACCTAGTTGACAGACGCTCCAGAGACACCCAGGGCAGTACACGGGACCAGAGGGCTGGATTAGGATAGATCACCTGCTCAGATGAGACCTCAGGACGACAGTGGCTCAAACAAGATAAGAGTTCATTTGCGTCTCCCACAGCAGAACACGTGTGTGAGCATAAGCAGCCCAAGGGGTGTTTGAAGTACATTAAAGAAATTCACTGAATAGAGAAAGCCAAAGTGGATTTGAATGGCCACTAAAGACACCTGCGCTGGGACAAAGAGCACGTCTCATCTGAGAAGCTCCCCAGAGGCCGGGTCAAAGGCAGAGCTCCTTCTCCTGCGGGGAGAGCTCTTCGCCCACCCCTTCCCCAAACGTCCAACTTCCGCTGTCTCCCTTCAGCAGTCCGGCATGCCAGGGTGTTCCTCCTAAGATGTATCTCAAAGCATCTCACTCCTGTGCTTAGAAAAAAAAAAGAGAAACAAACCCGAAAGTTGTCCCCCTTGCCCACCAGATAAAGTCCAAACCACCTTAGCTCAGCATGCGAGGTCCATCAGGATCCAGCCCGCCCATCCCCGGTCCGATGGCTGCCGCCTGTCCGTAACCCGACACAGGCCAACCTTGTCTCCCTAAGCACGCCACATGCTCTCACGCCACCATGGCTTTCCTGGGGCCCTCTCTGCCTCCTCTGCTTTCTGGAGAACCCCTGCCCTCCTCCCAGCCCTCAGGATGGAAAGTGAACCGTCCGCACACGTCTCCAGCTCAGCCCTTACCGCGTGGATTCATGAAGATTGCTTCACTGTCCGCCTCTGACCAGAACGTATGCTTTAGGAAGGCAGGAACCAAGGCTTACCAATGTCTGCAGGCCCACATCCACCCTGGCAGACAGTAGGTGCTCACTGAATGTGGGAGGGAAGGAGGAAACAAGAGGAAGGGAATGCCACTGAGTACACAGGCTGCTCTGAAGACCTGTCCGGGGGTAGGGCAGCAGACGCGCTGTCTACACGCGCAATTCAAAGACGCCCAGGGGTACCCCAACAGGGCACCCGGCTCACCTTTTATCACGCCCCACGTTCATCAGATACAAAGTGGATCTCACTAAATACAAGCCTGGATTCTCAGAGATCACTTGTCTCTGCTCCTCACAGGCTGTTTCCACTCTCCACTACCTGTGTAAGAATCCTCAGCCCAGGCAGCCTTAGAAATCACGGCTCTCAACAACTTGAAATACATCCAAGAGCAGAACAGACAACTGTTGGCAGCTTCGGAGACCAAGCTCTGCATTGAGACATGGCATTAAATAAGTGTATCCAGAAAAACATTATATAATACATGGAAAGGAGCCCAAGAACCAGGCACTGGTCTACGCACCACAGGAGTCTAAGTACAGAACAAGGCTGAAAGCTGGTAAATTCATCCATTGCAGGCACTGAAACTCAGCTGAGAGGTAAGTGGGTATCTGTAAGGGACTTCAATTGTCACTTTAAATAAACAGCTCCTTGGAAAAACGGTTTTCCCCTCCCGTTTCACTCCTTTTTTCCCTTGTTCAAGGGTCTGGCCTTATCTTTAAATAACAAAAAGCTTAAATACTGAGATGACTTAAATGCTGGTGAGAGATAAGATGGCTAAAATCATCAAAGACCTAGGGCGTGCACATCTTCCCTCGGGGTCCCTGGAGCAGCGCTGGCTGGGCAGCACAGGTTTTAGGTGGCACAGGCAGTCAATGGCGGACAAGGTCTTGAACAGACTTAGAGACCTGGTTTGGGGAAATTTCTCCAAATGTCAGAGGGTCCACACACACAGAGTTCTTGAATTAGAAGGAAACTTGGAAAGAAAAGCCTGCGACCTCTCATTTTAAAGTCTGAGGACGCAGAGATGAACCAGATGCTGCATAAACACGCGATGACAAGACGGGCCTTCTCGGACACGGGTGCCCACGGAAACCTGAACCGTTTCCTCCCTCTCGGATGCTCTTCTGTCCCTGAGCTCATGGGATGGCCATCCTGCTGGACTAGCTCTGTCTCAATAGTGCCTCTAGAGAAGACAAAAAGTGGCCCAGTGCAGTGGCTCAGGCCTGTAACCCCAACACTTTGGGAGGCCAAGGCAGGCGGATCATTTGAGGTCAGGGGTTCGAGACCAGCCTGACCAACATGGTGAAACCTTGTCTCTACTAAATACAAAAATTAGCTGGATGTGGTGGAGGGGGCCTGTAATCTCAGCTACTTGGGAGGCTGAGGCAGGAGAATCGCTTGAACCCAGGAGGTGGAGGTTGCAGTGAGCCAAGAATGTGCCACTGCACTCCAGCCTGGGCGACACAGCAAGATTCCAAAGAAAGAGAGAAAGGAAGGAAGGGAGGGAGGGAGGGAAGAAGAAAGGGCAAAAATCAGCTAATCTTACTGGGTCAGAATGTGGTACAGGACGATCTGCCACCAGGCAGCTCCTGAAACAAGCCAACATTTCCTCAAAGATGTACCCAAAGGCCTTGGGCCAGGGAGGGCTGGTTATAAATGGAAGGAGATGCGCCTCCTGCCTTCTTAGCACTCATGCAGTTTCAGTAGACATTTTGTATTGTTTTGATGTGTTTTTTGAGTGTGTCTAAGACAGAAGACTTACATAACCCTTTGGACCAGCTCCTCGGGAGACGAGAAACCTTAAATGTCAGCCTGCAGCTACAGCAAGCAGGCTCGCCGTAAGCAGGACTGTCCCCCACAAGCGGGCCGCAGGACGCTCCGGCCACGTGGCAGGCGGCCAGTCACTCCTGGAGCTGCTAGCCTCCCGGGCACACCACGCGAACATTTGAGAACAGCTTCCAACCATGGTGACTTCTGGAATAGCCATTGATTACCAGGAAATTTAGGCCTCAGGTGAACCCAGCCAGCTTTTCCACGAACTATGCTAAATTCTCTTTACGTAAGCCCCAGCCTGCACCAGAACTCTGTGCTATTTTCACAACTTCTTGTGAGTCTTAAACTACTTCAGAATAAAGACTTATATTTTAGAAGATTGACCATATCCTCCCTATTTTTTCAGATATGGATGTCAAGTATCACAGAAAGTTTAGAGGCTCACCCAGGCACGTCCATCAGGGTAAGCTCGTGGTGCTGCATGAGTGCAGTCTCTCTCTCTCTCTCTCTTTCTTTGAGACAGTTTCACTCTGTCCCCAAGCTGGAGTGCAGTGGCGCAATCTAGGCTCACTACAGCCTCGATCTCCACCTCCCCCGGCTCAGGTGACCCCTGTCCCCCGCCTTAATCTCCCAGCTAGCTGGGACTGACCATGGGCATGTGCCACCACACCTAGCTAATTTTTGTATTTTCTGGCAGAGATAAGGTCTCGCTATGTTGCCCAGCCTGGTCTTAAACTCCCGGGTCTGGCACAGTCGCCAGTCTGAATGCCTCCCTCTGGTGCACTGGCACTCTGCTGTGAGATGGCATCAGGTCACCCTTTCTGCCAAGGTCGACGACGGGCACCCGTGTGGAGTACTGTGGGTCACTGGGGCAGAGTCCGGGCAGGGCCAGCGGGGCTCTGGCACTTACGCAGCCACTGGGAAGTACCTGGCATCGCCCCCACTCACGTTTCACGAGGCGTAGCAAGCCTAGTAGAATAAACGGCTCCTTGCAGAAATGATTTTCCTCTCCTGTTTCATTCCATTTTCCTAATGGAGAGGAAAGTGGACAAAGGCCATCCCACTGGGTGTCCAGAGAGCGAGCCAGACTTACGTGGCGGCCGGTCCTGAGGACCAGCAGGATGAACAGCAGCTGTCCTTGAGTCAGGAGTGGGATGTGCGTCCAGTCGGCCACTGGCCCGTGCCCTTTCCACGACGCCACGCAAACTCTCAGCCGCACCGTTGTTTGTAATTAAAAAGTTTACACCGTATGCATTTCAACCTCTTTCAAAAGTTAAAAGACGGAAGCATAAAACCTCAGTATCTCTTCATCTCTGCCTGGTTTTAATGAATGTCTACTGAGTCCTCTCAGAGAAAAGTTGCCAGAGAAGATACAGTGGCGCCCCTCACCTGTGAGATACATTCGCACACCGCCAGCGGATGCCTGAAACCACGGATAGTACGAACCCTGCACCTACATACAGACACATATGTCTACATCTACACACATCCACATGCATACGTGTATATATGCCATGGTTGTTTCAGTCCGATCACTGACACAGCTACTAAGTGACTAATTAATGGATGGGTGGTGTCCGCAGCGTGAATATGCTGGACAAAGGGATGATTCGCACCCAGGGCGGGATGGGGCGAGATGGCGCACGATTTCATCAAGGACTCAGATCGGCGTGTGGTGTCAGCCCCATGAACTGCTTATTGTGGAATGTTTTCATTTAATATTTTCAGCCCTCAGATAACCACGGGTGACTGGAGCCACAGAAAGCAAAGCCACAGGGAAGCGGGGGCCACGGCGTGGGGCGCTCGGTGACACTGAATGTCAGACCACACAGACTTTAGTGTGAGTGTGTCCCACATGCTGCAGGGAGCCCGCTTATGTGAAAAAAATCACTCCTTACTTATCTGGCATTCAAATTTAACTAGCATGCTGGTGGGGGGGGGCTCTGTTTGTTTATTTGCTTGCTTGTTTGTTTTGGCTAAATCTGGCAACCCTACCTCAAAGGGGGGCCTCATTCTACCAAACAGTGCATCAATGCATGCATTCTGTAAAATTTAAATCGTAGGAAAAATGTTTAAGGCCGAAGGTGCTCTACTCTCTGTAGGGGAGGCAGAGCTCATCCCCAACATCCCTGCACGCTCACCCAGAGGAGGATTCAGCGGGACAATTTTTGTATTCATCCCAGCTCCTCGCCCACCACGCGCTCCCAAAGAACTCTGGTTGGTTGGATCTACTGCGCCTGCTTCTGAAGAAATCTCCAATTTTAGTGGACCCCCTCCTACATTACCCATCTGACATCAGAACCCACAGGGCCAGGTCTCAGCACACTACCTGGGACAAAGAAGACCTTGATATGTGTTCCTTGAGCAGAACTGAAATGGAAGGAAGAAAAGAGAGAGGGCAGGAAGGAAAGAAGGAAGGGAGGGGGAGGAAAGAGGAGAGGAGGGAGGGAGGAAAGTGATCGTATGGGATCCTATTTTGATTGGATATCTCTGAAAATGCTCCCGTATGCCCACCAAGGCCCTCAAGAAGGCATCCAACAAATGTAATCAATGAAGCCAATTCCCTTCCCCAGAGCTACTGTCAGCGCCTACAGCACCTGCATGGGAATCAGTACAGGTGCCCCCTTCAGGCGGGCACAGCTCCCCGAGGCAGAGGTCAGTGAGCGGACACCACCTGTGGCTTGTGCCAGTGGGAACACGGCCCCCTCTCCCCTGGGCAGAGCCGCGCCGGGTCCCACAGCCTGGCCAGCAGAGTGCGAGGCTACCCCAGCCCTGGCCTGAGCACTCTGCGTCTGCTCCCTGTCTCTGGTGGAAAGGCCAAAGCACTGGGAATGCCCTCAGAGCTGGACTTGGGCCCTTGCAGAAAATGTCTTCTGCCCAGGTTATCCACAACCAGCAAAGAGAGGCCGAACTGAAGGAGAGAGAAGAAAGCTCCCACCAGCGTGTGCACACACACCCACGCACACCCCGACGATCGCCAGGTGTGAACGTGTGTAAGGCAACAATGCCACTGGAGTGGCGTGTGCATGGATCTCACCCGATTCCATATTTTCCGGATGGAGCACATGGTGTCTACCTTCTCCTCACTTGTTTTCACTTTCTTACCTGTCTTCTTGGTGTGCTGGGTGCTGTTTAAAAATGATCTAATGAAACAAAAAAGGCATTAGGGGGTTGTGTGTAACGACGAGAGGACACTGCAACCAAGGCTGACACTTATTCTTTAGTTAATTCAATTGTGCCTAATTATCTTGTTGCTTTGCAAGCCAGCCTCTCCCCCAAGCAGCAAAAGCCTCCAGAACATTCCCTATAATTGCAGAGCAGCCCCAGGGCTGGGATGAGTAATCCTCTGCATTCTCATTCTCTGCCCTGTCCCTGAATGCCTCTCAGAATGTAGAGGAGAACATTTTGGAATCCAGATCTCTCTCTGAGCTCTGCGAGGAATCTCTGACTGCGTTTTCTCTCAGGCATCCTTGCAACAGCTGTCGGACCCTGTGCACGTAGGATTTCCTGGCTGGCTTTAGGGGAACCACTCTGACAGCCGGGAAGAGATGAAATGACCCGTCTGAAAATTAATTAACTCCAAAACCTCCACAGACAATGAAACATGCCAAGATGCACAGGGGCCACAAGCAACTTGCATCTTTGGGGAGGGATGGGATGCGGTTATTCAGTTTCTCCAGTCTGTTACTCCAGGTTCCTACACATTTTCTTCTGTGCCTGTGCCGCGTTCTGCAATTAGAAGTTTTCCCAACACTCGAAAACTTCAAAATTATACCCTAAAGTCAAGTTTTCAGCAAAAGCAGGACTTCTTTGGCTTACCTTCACTGTAATTTGGTTTGGGAAAATGTGGTTTTCAGCCATAGCAAAGAAAATTGTCTTCAGAACTTGAACTGTCTTTAGTGAAATTTTAGTTTTCACCAAATACGTGTTTTCACAAAGTGTTTTCCAGCAATTGGGAGAGGGAAGCAGCTGAGCTCCGTGTGGAAGCATGCCCCAGTGTCCCCCATGCCCCAGCCTGCCGTGAATTCCTGGGACCCTTGCTTCCTAGGACCTTTGGTCCTCAAGCTATTTCGAGATCCATGAAATCTGCCCAATGGGCAAAGACAGGAAACACGGGAAGGCAGTGGCGGCTCCTCCTCCTCTTCCTCCTCCTCCTCCTCCTC